>CM072700.1:5855070-5909470 GCA_036884735.1 Huso huso
TCTCTTACACATTTAACCTCCTCTTTGAATGTTCTCTTGCTGTTATAATATTGGAAAAACATTTTAGAATTGGTTTTAGCCCCTTAGCAATATTGATTTCTATCTCTCTCTTGGCCTTTCTAACTTCCTTTTGACTTGTGTTTGCAGTTCCAAGTACTCTTTCTGTGCTTTGTTTTTTGGTCCCTTTTAACGCTCTGTAAAGTGCCTTTTTTTTTCGCTGAATATTTTTTTTAATTGATCTATTAAACCATTTTTGGCCATTTTGTTTTAGATTTAGATTTGTCTACTTTTGGGATGTAATTGTTTTGTGCCTCTAGTACTACATTTTTAAAAACAGCCACCCTTTTTTCTGTGGATGTTTTCTCTATTTACTCAATCTACTTCTATTAGTCTCTGTTTCATACCTTCGTAGTTTGCTTTTCTAAAATTGTAAACCTTAGCTTTAGTCATTACTTTTGGGGTTTTAAAAATATTTCAAATGAGACCATGTTGTGGTCTGAGTTTGCCAATGGCTCTCTGACCTCTGTTTTAGTTATTCTGTCTTCATTATTTGAAAAGACTAAATCAAGGCATGCCTCCCCTCTAGTCGGTGCCTTGACAAATTGCGTTAGGGAAGCAGTCATTTGTCATTTCCACCATTGCAATTTCGTCGTCGTGCCCCCATTGGGTTTCCCATTTTATACAGGGGAAGTTGAAATCCCCATTAGAATGGCTTCTCTTTTCTACACGCATTTGAATGTCATTGTACAACAGATTATTTTGCTCAGCGCCTGAATTTGGCGGTCTATAGCATGCTCCTATTATTATGCCCTTTGAATTTGTGTCCATTATTCTGACCCATATTGATTCTGCATTGTTTTCTTTGTCCTGATTTAACACCTGGGCTTCAAGGCTATTTCTTATGTATAGCGCTACCCCTCCGCCTCTTCTGTCCTGCCTGTCTTTCCTATACAGTGTGTACCCACTAATATTATTTTAAAAGTCCATCACTCTCAGACAACCAAGTTTCTGTAACACCTATCACATCGTAGTTACTTGTTAGTGCAGTAGCTTCAAGTTCTAACATTTTGTTTCTGAGACTTCTAGCATTAAGATAAATACATTTAATAGTGGTCTTACCTGAGTTGTTGCCCTTGTTTTGATGTAGTCTCCTTCTGTTTTTTTTTTTCTCCCCCTTCCTTTCTAGTTTAAATGCTTCTGTACCGCCTGAAGGATCCTTTCTCCGAGTAGATTGGTTCCCTTTCTGTTTAAGTGCAGTCCGTCCCACCTGTATAGATAGTCCTTGTTGTAGAAACGTTGGTGTATTGTAGTTGGTACACGAGATATAATGTGGGTAATGAGCACGAGTGTTTAAAATGTATAATTGTATTTAGGCACGGGGATTGCACTTCACTTCACGTGCATTTAAAGTATTTAATATGTGAGCACAAGGTTGCACATAATTAGTTCACATGCTGGGATTCAAGTGAATAATTAATTAGTAATTGAATCCCAGCACAACAGTATATATAGATGCACGTTTCACTCACTCGGGTTGTGTGTTCGGTGAGTGGAGAGGAGGTAAAAGAAACTAAAATAACAAGTGTTTAGACTCACCGTGTTTGTCTGTTCGTCCAGTTTGTTTAGTGTTAATCCGTTTTGTTTGTCTATTTATTTTGGCCTCAAGTGCCGTGTCGTGTTTTCTGTTTAAACCTTTTATTTTGTTTAATAAACGTGCTGAGCGCAGCCATTGTAGCTCAGTTTCACTCATCACTACTGCCTCTGTGTGTGATTCTTTCTGGTCTGACGTCATCACTGCAGCTAGCCTGTCACACGTGGTTGTCAGAAGCGGTATAACAGCGCCCCCAAGACTCAGGCCAGAAAGAGTACTGCAGGAAAAAAATATATTAAAAAATAAAATAAATAAATAAATAAAAAATGGGAAAAAGCAGCCGAAAGCAGCAACAGCATAGCAAAGGGGAAAAGGAGGAAGCAGGGCTGTGGTGCTTCGCCTGTGGCAAAACCTGTCACACCACCATGCACTGCTCCGTCCATGTGGCTCTTCAGACATTGTCCCGAAAGATGGGATGGGGGGGAAGACACTGAGGAGTGGTTCCGCCGGAAGGCTAGGAAGCCAGTACCCGACCAGCTGCCATCACCGTTGTGCCCCCTCTGCGAGGGTAAGCATTACTTTGCCTCCTGTCCCTTCCGCAGTTATGAGGAGGAACTAGCACCTGAGTGGGAGGAGCCCGTGCATCCAGCGCCCAGACAGGGGAACCGGAAGCATCCAGGAGACTACACGCTGCTCCCACCTCCGTCGCCAGGAGACTACACGCTGCTCCCACCTCCGTCGCCAGGAGACTACATGCTGCTCCCACCTCCACCGCTTCTGCCACTTGGAGCAGAGCAGCGGGAGCTGCCTCTGCCTCCACTACCTTCACCGCCAGGAGTAGAGCAGCAGGAGCTGCCTCTGCCTCCACCACCTCCACCAGGAGCACAGCAGCAGGAGCTGCCTCTGCTTCCAACACCTCCATCGGCAGGAGCAGAGCAGCAGGAGCTGCCTGCCTCCTCCACCAGTAGAGGGTGAATACCTGCTGGTTCCGCCTCCACCGCCGTGGGAGGACTGCTTGCCCCTCCCACTTCCACAAGCAGAGGGTGAATACCTGCTGGTTGCGCCTCCCCCGTCGTGGGAGGACTGCTTGCCCCTCCCACTTCCACCAGCAGAGGGTGAATACCTGCTGGTTCTGCCTTCACCGCTGTGGGAAGATTGCTTGCCGCTCCCACTTCCACCACCAGAGGAGCTGGTTTGGCACCGCCCAAGGATGCCTGCCTCGCTTCGCCCAAGGATGCCTGCCTCGCATCGCCCGGGGCAGGAAGTACTGTGGTCGGAGCCCAACAAAAGGGAGCTGCCAGCCACGAAGAAGGGGGGAGGTCAGGAGACTCCCACTAGGGAGGCGCGCCCCCAAATTTGAGAACCGCTGATCTAGCACATCCAGAATGTCACTGTGCACATGTGATCTAGCACATCCAGAGTGTCACTGTGTGCGTGTGATCTAGCACATCCAGAATGCAACTGTGCACATGTGATCTAGCGTGTCCAGAATGCAACTGTGTACATGTGATCTAGCACGTCCAGAATGTCACTGTGCACATGTGATCTAGCGTGTCCAGAATGTCTAGCAATGAAATATGCTAGGGAAGCAGAATTCGATGGCTGTTCACCTTGTGTCAAAATTTCCTACCTTAGCTATGAAATAGGGCAGGGAACGGACATTTGTAATATTCTATTGTATAGTTTCATGTCCTAATAAAAATTATAATAAAAAAAATAAAAAAAAACATAGCCATAGCATTTAACAGAAAGTGCACCAACCTTCAATCGAAAATGCAAAAGACAGACATCTCAAATTTAGCTTTTCGGCTTTTTGTAGCCTTCAGGATATATTTTATTGGTTAGGTAGTCACGGATAACTGAAACCTTTGCAGCCATGATCACACTGAATAATTAGACTGAAACAAATTCTGGTAACAGTAGAAGCAAAAAGACCTCTCCTGAGCTGCAAGTGAATAAAAGCTTTGGGCATGCGCAGAGCACAAGGTAGGAAACGTTGACAGGGTAGGAAAAATGACGTTCCATCTGTAAGAAATTAAAGTTACTTTCACCTCTGGCTGGGTGCCATATAATCCAGCATGGTCGAGAGTTGTGATGTTTACAGAGGCTCTCTGAACAGGTGTGTCTGAGGAGGCGCCGGAAGGTGGTCAGGTCTGAGCAGTCCTGATATCCCTGGGTAGGTCGTTCCACCAAATATCGGCACATATAACTGTAAATGTAATCTAAAGAAGAAACACTACGAGCGAATTCAGGATCCAGGAACGTTAACTCTTTCAGTCGTGAATGCCTTTTGTCGCGCTGAAGAAGGAACTCCTTTGAGTACACATGAGAACAGGACAAAACATTATTATTATTTTTTTTTTACATGTATGTCTACACTAGGGACATAAAGTCGCGTGAGGTTCCAGCGTGATTTGTATGTTAGAACTAATTAGAACTGAAATGGTTAATCATGATCCCTTATCAAAGCGCATACGTGTTTTATGAGACCATATAATCCATACTGGAGTCAGCACGCATGCTCAGGCAAGCGCTCGTCTTCTTGATACCACGCATGCTCAGTGCCCGCTACTTGCCCAGGACGCACTGAGGCTCTTGTTGCTGGAAATTCACATTTACAGTGGATCACTCCTAGTCAGTCCCTGCTTTCAAATTTCTTAGCAGTGCAGTCAAGGATGTACCTTTTCCCACAAATTGTCTTTATCGCCTTGCTCTCCAGCCTGAGCTTAACCCGGGCCTTGTATTTCCACATCGGGGAGACGGAGAAAAAATGCTTTATAGAGGAGATTCCTGACGAAACGATGGTTATCGGTGAGTGTTGTGTCAGAGGGCGACACGTCCATTATTTATCCATGCATACCCTTCGTGGCCTATTGTACTGTGTACTGTACCTGCCTGCGCCGTTTCTATGGGTAAGCATAGCAACGCAAAAACACACATTTCACTTTGTTACTTGATAACTCATATGAATGATTTGTATGTACCATACTCATTTTACCGTATCGCGTTATATAGTATGCGCAAGTTGTTAGTGATAGTATATTATATTAGTTTTGAATTGATTACGTTGCACTGATGTTGCCCAGACAATTCACTGCACTGTGAGTTATGGAGAAAGCAACGTGTAATTTACAACCCTTAAATGTGACCATATGGTAAAAGTTCATTATTGCATTCATGTGTTTGTGGTGTTAATGGTTTTAACAAATACATGTTAGCCAAACCTTACTTACTGTACAATTACACTGTTTCTGTGTATGACTATATGTCTCCAGTTATGCATAAATAGTAGCCCTTTTGTGTGATTATTTGATAATGTTTGCATACTGCACACAATCTAAAAAACAAAATAAACAGGTACAGGGTTTGGACAAAGATAGAAGCACCTGCCATTAGCTAGCAGTGTCAAAGGGTGCAGCGCTGCAGGAAGTGGAGGTGTCAAAGGGTGTAGCACCGCAGGAAGTGGAGGTGTCAAAGGGTGTAGCACCGCAGGAAGTGGAGGTGTGTCAAAGGTCAAAGGCGTGGAGCACCGCAACACCGAAGTGGAGGTGTCAAAGGGTGCAGCACCGCAGGAAGTGGAGGTGTCAAAGGTGCAGCAAGTGGGGTGTGGAGGTGTCAAAGGGTGCAGCACCGCAGGAAGTGGAGGTGTCAAAGGGTGTAGCACTGCAGGAAGTGGAGGTGTCAAAGGGCAGCACCGCAGGAAGTGGAGGTGTCAAAGGGTGTAGCACTAAAGGAAGTGGAGGTGTCAAAGGGTGTAGCACTAAAGGAAGTGGAGGTGTCAAAGGGTGCAGCACCGCAGGAAGTGGAGGTGTCAAAGGGTGTAGCACCGCAGGAAGTGGAGGTGTCAAAGGGCAGCACCGCAGGAAGTGGAGGTGTCAAAGGGTGTAGCACCGCAGGAAGTGGAGGTGTCAAAGGGTGTAGCACTAAAGGAAGTGGAGGTGTCAAAGGGTGTAGCACTAAAGGAAGGAAGAGGTGTCAAAGGGTGCAGCACCGCAGGAAGTGGAGGTGTCAAAGGGCGCAGCACTGCAGGAAGTGGAGGTGTCAGCAGGGTGCAGCACCGCAGGAAGTGGAGGTGTCAAAGGGTGCAGCACCGCAGGAAGTGGAGGTGTCAAAGGGTGTAGCACCGCAGGAAGTGGAGGTGTCAAAGGGTGTAGCACCGCAGGAAGTGGAGGTGTCAAAGGGTGTAGCACTAAAGGAAGTGGAGGTGTCAAAGGGTGTAGCACCGCAGGAAGTGGAGGTGTCAAAGGGTGCAGCACCGCAGGAAGTGGAGGTGTCAAAGGGTGCAGCACCGCAGGAAGTGGAGGTGTCAAAGGGTGCAGCACTAAAGGAAGTGGAGGTGTCAAAGGGTGTAGCACTAAAGGAAGTGGAGGTGTCAAAGGGTGCAGCACCGCAGGAAGTGGAGGTGTCAAAGGGTGTAGCACCGCAGGAAGTGGAGGTGTCAAAGGGTGTAGCACTAAAGGAAGTGGAGGTGTCAAAGGGTGCAGCACCGCAGGAAGTGGAGGTGTCAAAGATGCAGCACCGCAGGAAGTGGAGGTGTCAAAGGGTGCAGCACCGCAGGGAGTGGAGGTGTCAAAGGCAAAGGGTGTAGCACCGCAGGAAGTGGAGGTGTCAAAGTGGAGCACTAAAGGAAGTGGAGGTGTCAAAGGGGTGCAACACTAAAGGAAGTGGAGGTGTCAAGGAAGGGAGGTGTGCAGCACTAAAGGAAGTGGAGGTGTCAAAGGGTGTAGCACTGCAGGAAGTGGAGGTGTCAAAGGGTGCAGCACCGCAGGAAGTGGAGGTGTCAAAGGGTGTAGCACCGCAGGAAGTGGAGGTGTCAAAGGGTGCAGCACTAAAGGAAGTGGAGGTGTCAAAGGGTGCAGCACTGCAGGAAGTGGAGGTGTCAAAGGGTGTAGCACCGCAGGAAGTGGAGGTGTCAAAGGGTGTAGCACTAAAGGAAGTGGGGTGTCAAAGGGTGTAGCACTAAAGGAAGTGGAGGTGTCAAAGGGTGTAGCACTGCAGGAAGTGGAGGTGTCAAAGGGTGCAGCACCGCAGGAAGTGGAGGGGTCAAAGGAAGTGGAGGTGCACCACCCAGGAAGTGGAGGTGTCAAAGGGTGCAGCACTAAAGGAAGTGGAGGTGTCAAAGGGTGCAGCACTGCAGGAAGTGGAGGTGTCAAAGGGTGTAGCACCGCAGGAAGTGGAGGTGTCAAAGGGTGCAGCACCGCAGGAAGTGGAGGTGTCAAAGGGTGTAGCACTAAAGGAAGTGGGGGTGTCAAAGGGTGTAGCACTAAAGGAAGTGGGGGTGTCAAAGGGTGTAGCACTGTAGGAAGTGGAGGTGTCAAAGGGTGTAGCACTAAAGGAAGTGGGGGTGTCAAAGGGTGTAGCACCGCAGGAAGTGGAGGTGTCAAAGGGTGCAGCACCGCAGGAAGTGGAGGTGTCAAAGGGTGCAGCACCGCAGGAAGTGGAGGTGTCAAAGGGTGTAGCACTAAAGGAAGTGGGGGTGTCAAAGGGTGTAGCACCGCAGGAAGTGGAGGTGTCAAAGGGTGCAGCACCGCAGGAAGTGGAGGTGTCAAAGGTGCAGCACCGCAGGAAGTGGAGGTGTCAAAGGGTGCAGCACCGCAGGAAGTGGAGGTGTCAAAGGGTGCAGCACCGCAGGAAGTGGAGGTGTCAAAGGGTGCAGCACCGCAGGAAGTGGGGTGTCAAAGGGTGCAGCACCGCAGGAAGTGGAGGTGTCAAGGGGCAACACCGCAGGAAGTGGAGGTGTCAAAGGGTGCAGCACCGCAGGAAGTGGAGGTGTCCAAAGGGAAGTGGAAGTGGAGGTGTCAAAGGGTGCAGCACCGCAGGAAGTGGAGGTGTCAAAGGGTGCAGCACCGCAGGAAGTGGAGGTGTGGCAAAGTGGATCACCGCAGCACCGCAGGAAGTGGAGGTGTCAAAGGGTGCAGCACCGCAGGAAGTGGAGGTGTCAAAGGGCGCGCAACACCGCAGGAAGTGGAGGTGTCAAAAGGGTGCAGCACCGCAGGAAGTGGAGGTGTCAAAGGGTGCAGCACCGCAGGAAGTGGAGGTGTCAAAGGGTGCAGCACCGCAGGAAGTGGAGGTGTCAAAGGGTGCAGCACCGCAGGAAGTGGAGGTGTCAAAGGGTGCAGCACCGCAGGAAGTGGAGGTGTCAAAGGGTGCAGCACTAAAGGAAGTGGAGGTGTCAAGGTGCAGCTGCAGGAAGTGGAGGTCAAGGGGTGCAAAGCAGGTGTCAAAGGTGCAGGAAGTGGAGGTGTCAAAGGGTGCAGCACCGCAGGAAGTGGAGGTGTCCAGCCTGCTGCATGTTTACATTCCTGTTCACGAGGGATACCTGATAATTCAGTGATTCATTATGCCAATTTTTATTTTGGAATAGGGATCTGCTGCAAAGCCAGATGGATCGTGAAACATTAGTAATTTGAATGTGGAAGCAATCATTTGGAATAGCCTATTTACACAAACGTGCATTCTAAACATTGCATGTCTTTCTGTATGTCCCCTTATGTGTTAGAATTGTACTTTCAGTTGAATGAATATCCTTGTATTTTGTGTGTTGCAGGTAAATACCGCACTCAGCTCTGGGATAAACAGACTGCAGCCTTTCTGCCATCGACACCTGGCCTAGGGATGCACGTGGAAGTCAAGGATCCTGACACCAAGGTGAGACAGGACCAAAAGTAGTGCAGAGCCATATGCACCAAATTAATACATGTTATAGTTGGCATGAATTTTGTAAGTTTTGCCTTTTAAAGATCATGAATAATTTGATCTTATTACACACCATAATTTGTTGTCCCTTGTCATATTTTGTATTGTGACCAGCATGTTGTAATACAGGTATCGTATTGTATCACTCATAGTTTGTGCAGCCTCGTTTTGGCATGGTGCTCCATTATGTAATACCTACTAAAAGTGTCACATATTCTGATACCCATCACAGTGATCTTACAGACTCCCTGTTAGGGAAGCAGTTAGAAAGCAGCAAGTGGAGTATGATGTCAAGGGAGAGCACTTCTGTCAATTCGTTATAAGGCCCTTGTTTACCAATTCTTGTGTTGATACTAAATTAGACAGCATAAGGTGATTATTGACAGTGAAAGTGTGTTTGCATGGTTTCCATGTTTACCACTCATGTGCCGGCTTGAACACCTCACAAAGATAGGAAAACAAAAAAAACTACAAAGTAATTTTGCTTAGAGATGTGTCTGTTGTCTTGTTTATAATCATTTACACAGATATTGAGAGATTAGTGCCAGTATATTTCCTCTTGTGTATTGTGGTTTTTAAAACACCACACACACAGGGGTTCCCCGAGTGGCTCATCCAGTTAAAGCGCTGCCGCTGGGAGCTCAGGATGAGTCATACAGCTTGGACGGAATCAGTTCGCGTCCAGGCTGTGCAAAGAGGCCAAACTTTGCTGGGGACTCCGAAGGGGGTATTGTATTGGCTCTGACGCTCCCAAGGTGGGGGATGGGGGACCTGCAGGGACTTATTCAACTCATCACACAACAGCGAACCCTACTGGCCAGACACCGAGCACATTCAGAGTGGTTAAAAAGCAGGGCTGATCTCTGTCTTCCGGGATCGGTAGCCCGCCCATCTCTACTCTCGATTGCTCGGGGTAAAAGCGTTTTTTTTACGCCTCAGAACGTCCCGCTGTGTGGGGACTCGCTGCGGTGAGGAGAAAAAGCATAATTGAACATTTAAAATTGGGGGAAAAATAAATAAAAATAATAATTGGTCACTCTAAAAAAAAAAAAAAAAAAAAAAAAAAAAAACAGCACACACACACAAGTTCAGGGATGGAAATAAGACTCTTATTGCATATGTGCTCGATTAGCCCCAAACTCACAGTAAAACCAGGAATGGATCCAACTGCAACTTTCCATCCCTGAAGTTAATGGGTCTCAATTCAGAGCTGGAATTCTGCAATTTCAAGCTTCATACAGCTAGACATACCTCACTTTGATAGTTGCACAAGAATGTGTCCACATATACATGAACAGCATGTTAAATACAAATTGAAAAATGATATATTGTAAAACCGGAATTAACTGGTCACAAACAAGGCTGCAGCTGGTCTCTTCAAACCACACTGGTAAGGGCATTTCACTGCTTAGTTGAACCTGTTTTACTGGTTACTTTGAATAGAAGGTGACCTCTGGCCCATATGCAGCATTTTGAAATCCAAGCTAAAATAAAAAATGAAATTGTATATTGTAACTGCAGCTGTCGCCAAAGTTAGTCCCTTGTTAAAGTTTAGCACAGTGTTTTAGCAATAGTTTACCATGGTTTGTCATATATTTGTATATGCTTTTCCATACCTGTGGACTTTCCCGTGCTTACAGTACCTATGTTTTGCCATGCTTTCACTATGCTTTTATAAGGAGTGTTACATCAGAACATTTTTCTGGTTAAATAGTTTTCATAACATATCTGCAGAGATCTAGAAAAGACCTAAGTGACACTGAATGTGTATCTGTGCGTATGTAACCCATCCTGCCCCCACTTAGATTTGCATTCAGTTCCAAGCAGCTGGTATCAGTGACGTATTTTGAGTGTTTAGTGTTTCCATGTAAGTTTCCAGTTTATATTTCAGTGGCAGTTATTGTATTGCCTCCAGTATTCTTGTGTTTCTGAGAGTGGCAGTAGTTAGTGTCTGTAGAGGTAGTGGCAGTCACATGATACTCAGGCCAGCACAGAATAGAGCACATAGCATTGAGTTGTTTGGTACCAGGTTTCTAAACCAGGGGTGTTAGATTCCCTTTCATTTCCTAAATGTTTCAACTATAAGATAAAACCATTTTTAAATGTTTTAACTTTACCATATTGGGAATTTTTGTAACCAATCAGAAAAAGCCATGATGAAAGATGGATTAGACATGGAAAAGAATTGCAGTGTCTCACCCTGCTCTATAAACACTACAGCTGACGTCTTTAAATAACATGGATAACTTTCACAATGTTATAACGTTTAGCAACAATTCGAAACCTTTAACACTTGGAAAACATTTACAGATTTTTCACCCAATGTCAAACCGCACTCAAAACTGTGAGACCCAAGTACACGTATTTCACGTGTGTCACATTTCAACATGTCCGTGCTTCATTTGGGGTTCTTTATTTATTTAAACCTTCAGCATTCATTAAACGTTGAAACAAAATTCAGAAACTCAACTCAGCATGTTATTTATTTGCGTTGTTCTTATTGCAACCCTTTATTTTAGTGCATTCTATAATATAATTGGGAGTGCAGTTTTATTTGTAGAAGTGGAGCATAATGAAATGCTCTTTGTTGCATTGTGCAGGTGGTCCTGTCCAGACAGTATGGCGCAGAGGGGCGCTTCACCTTCACGTCGCACACCCCCGGAGAACACCAGATCTGCCTGCACTCCAACTCCTCCAAGATGGCACTCTTTACTGGGGGGAAGCTAGTGAGTCCGGTCAATGGCAAAGCACAACCCAAAAGATACTTTTGAAATTGAGTTTCCATAAATGAATAGTTGTTGCTGCACGGAATGTTTGCATTCAGAATGTAGAATAGAATTTGTTTCTTTGATCTGCATGAATGGTCAAATCCCCCCCCATTCCAAATAGAAATGTGTGTAACGCAACCCATGTGTGTATATTCTCACAAGTACCCAGGTTTACTGTATATTCTCACATGTAGGCACAATGCTTACAGTATTCCTGTTACACTTTTTTTTTTTCCTGATGAAAATGGAAAATGTAGTTTGGTTTCATATTGGCTAATGTGCCTGTGTCCAGCTGCATGGCTAGTGCAAATGCTTGTTGCTAAGATGTTTATATATACAATAGCATTGTAAGTTGTGAAACTATGATATAGGGCAGTGGTGCACAACTCTGGCCCTCGAGATCCAATCCAGTCCAGGTTTTTTTACTCCAAGCAGGTTCTAATGTAGTTAATTGAAGCTGTTAAGAGGCAATTAACTAATTTAGGACCTGCTTGGAATAAAGACCAGGACTGGAATAAATCTTGAGAGCCACAGTTCATTTGAAAAACTTGAAGGTGGATTACTAATTGATTTTTGTAGATTGATTACTATAAACAGTCCTGTCCCTATTATAAGAAACCGCATGCTGGAAATAATATTGCACAAAAAATGTATTTAATTTATTTTTATTATTAACCAGGACAGGACTATAAAATGCAAAATCTCATATACAAAATCATCCTACAGTTGTATGCTGCCATCTAGCAACTGAAAACTACATGGACATATTTAAAAGGCAACCTAGTACCTTTTTAATGTTGATTTTGTAATTTTAGTAAATTATATACAATTCTTTATTTGCAAAATATAAT
Organism: Huso huso; assembly: GCA_036884735.1. Classification (NCBI taxonomy): domain Eukaryota; kingdom Metazoa; phylum Chordata; class Actinopteri; order Acipenseriformes; family Acipenseridae; genus Huso; species Huso huso. Next base: position 5,866,977 of record CM072700.1, read on the forward strand.
TGTTTGTATCTACAAGACACTTGTATATAAAGCTATAAAAGGATAGCCCCTAGCTTATAACGTTATATATGCAGCACTGGAGACAAAAGTCCTCTCTATGTTTCCTTTGTGCAGGGATAGTGCAAGCACTAGCAATGTCAGCTTGCACACATTACCCATAGCATACCTAGGTATCAGGAGCAGTCCAGTCTTCATGCCCATAGCACTAAAAAGATGTCTCCAATCTCCTGCCCCAGAGAGTTCACCTGGATATCCAGGTGGGTGAGCACACCAACAACTACCCCGAGATCGCAGCCAAGGACAAGCTGACAGAGCTGCAGCTGCGTGTGAGACAGCTCCTGGACCAGGTGGAGCAGATCCAGAAAGAGCAGAACTACCAGCGGGTAAGGCGCTGTGCTGAATCCTCCACACTGGGACTGGGGATCAGGGGTAACTGCCACAAGAGAAGACCTAGCACTGGACTCCTCTCCGAACCAGGGCGGGGGGGCGTAGCTATCAGGGGTAGGGGTCGTGGTGAACTACCACAAGAGAACACTTATGATTTATATAATGGGGGAAACAATTCAGAAAACTCAATTACTTGTTATTAAACCCGATCCCCCTGTGTGTCCCCAGTACCGTGAAGAGCGTTTCCGCATGACCAGCGAGAGCACCAACCAGCGGGTACTGTGGTGGTCCATCACCCAGACTGTCATCCTCCTCATCACCGGCATCTGGCAGATGAGACACCACAAGAGATTCTTCGAGGCCAAGAAACTGGTGTAACCTGCAAACGGGATGAGGAAAAGGGCAGAGATATGCAGAAGTGTCAGATTTCACAGGAAATATTGTCTTTCTAAAGAATTGTAGGGTTGAGCTGAGTAACAATTCTCTGGTAAGGTACACAGTGTTACCTTAAAAGGGGAGTTGATTTTAGCCTCAGTATCTTAATTTGGGTTTGGCATTTGGATCAACATTTGTTTATTTATTTATTTATTTTATATACAAAAGACCACTTTTACCCTGTTTTACCTTTTGAGTGCTCTGTCAATCTGGCCCCTGGCGGATACAGCAACGATCTGTTCAGATATGTGTAACTGGAGCAGCTGAATTCCCTACTTTTGGATATCCCAGCTTCTGGTTGTTTCTAATGCATTCACAGTGAGTGTTCAAGATCACTGAAGCTATGTAGGTTAACTAAAATGCCTGTGAAGTAACTCATTGAGAATGATGCACTCACACCTGGTATTGGTCCGGACTGGTCAGTGCAAGAAGTCTAAGCCCCTAGAAGATTTGAAATACCAGGTTTCAGTGGCTGCCATTTGGATACAGCACCGCCCTATATGAGTTTGTTCACAATTTTGTATATCTTTGTGGATTTAAAAAAAAAGGCTGTTTGCTGCCCAGGGACAGTCATTCACTAATGCTTTGTTCTAAACTGTGAAAATACTGAACAGTATAGCCTGTATCTTTCACACATAATACTATGGGTGTGTTAAGAATTCTTCCGCTTGCTTATCACAATGGAATCTGCTGCGTAGCTCTGAGTAGCTCAGGGGGAGTGGAACTGAGCATGTGGTCTCTTTCCCTGAGCTGCTCAGAGCCACTCACGTACTTAACACACCCACTGTCAGTATATATATTGGCAGATAAATGAAAAATGGGACAAGATTAAAACTGGGGGTGGGATTGTGGTAATACAAGATGAAAACGTTCCTGGGGGTGGGATTGTGGTAATACAAGATGAAAACGTTCCTGGGGGTGGGATTGTGGTAATACAAGATGAAAACGTTCCTGGGGGTGGGATTGTGGTAGAAAACAAGATACAAGATGAAAACGTTCCTGGGGTGGGATTGTAGTACAAGATCATGTTTTTAGTTTTTAGTTTGTTTTTTTATATACCACTGTTTGTTTGTTGTGGGAAGGGTGTCATTGAAGTTGATCTTTACCTGTGGCCTGTAGCAGATTTCCCAGTGCTGTTTATGATCTATTGCTCTAATATTGAGATCATTTGTGCCCCATACTGTGCTTTAGATGCTTTCAGATCGCTACTGCTGTGGAGTGCTACCTGTACAGTGTCTTTGATATTAATTTTGTCCTTTTAGCTTTATGTGCTCTGTACTAATATTATGCTCTATAAAAACATGCTGCTGTGATATACTATAGAGCAGATGGAGCCAACAGAGTTGACAGCTGGCTTTCTGGAATGAGGAAATGGAAGACAAACCCTGGGCCCTCGGCATTTAATAACAGATGCAGTTACAGAAAAAATGACAAAACATAATCTTGGAGAAAAAGCCAGTAAATGGGACACAATGAATAATTACAATTAATGTACAAGGGGAAGGAAGAAGAAATTGAAGTAATTTCCCAATACTCAAACCCCAGCTCTGTTTAAGGGTAGGTAGGCTCCTACACAAGATAGCTCTTTAAATAAGCAGACTCTTCTAGACTAACCACATCAGAATGTGTTCAGTCCTCCATAGAAAATGGATGACCCAATGAGAAATGAGAGAGTTTGTGGCACAGCTCACTACAAGAAGATTATACAGGAGAAAATGTTGTGAGGTTTTTCTTTTCCTTTTTTGGTGGATTCACATGCAGCTCCACCTCCCCTAATACCTCTCTTTGGAACAGTCTAGTTCAATGTGTATGAAATGTTGTTGTGTTGCTATTTGTTATGGATTATCCGTTTGTTAGGGTTGAGTGGGTGCTGTAAGAAACTTACCACTGCTAAAAAGGAAAATATGTAATTTGTGTAAAATACTGTTTTCATCTGGGTGATGGTGGAACCAGGTTTTGGATTTCCAAGTTGAACATGTCTTTAAATGTGCTCTGCCTTTTAGTAATAATATTATTAATGAAACTTATATAGCACCTTTAAACATAACTGCTCCCAAGGCACTTCAGCTGTGCACATAAGCAGGTATATTAAAATGTGATATATATTAACAAGTGAGTCTAGGTTTCCTGGATATTATTTGAAATACTACTGAGCTGCAAAAATATTTGGAATAGCCCACAGCCATGTCCATCTTTTTTCTGTAATATTCAGAATAAAAGCATAATGCAGTTCACATGTGAATGTGGGGAGTGCAGTGATTGGAGCCCCTGTTGCGCTACTGCAACTGAAGGAGTTTGTGTTTGTTTTTCCTGCTCTCTTCTGGATCTCAGATCCATCAACACCCAGTTATCCCAAACCTTTCTATTTAATTTGTTTGTATTAGTAAATAAAGATAAAAATTGATTTATCGATGTGTTTACTGGATGTGTAACTTGCTTTTATATCCAGTCATCTATTCACATACAATACAATGGACCTTAATAAGATGCTGGTTATCATTTTCATTCATTCATAAAGCACTAGTCCATAACACCTTTTTTGCTACATGTTTAAAGGGATTGTAGGAAACAAAATATTTCCACAAAATGTATCGGTTGTGCTCTTCTGTTTGTTATACAGGTCAGTAAAAGTACAGTGTTGAAAGAAACACATGTTATAGTAAATGTTTGTCTTTTAGTTTAAAACATGGTATCTGTTGCTACACTTCGGTTTGCAAGCTGTGCTTCTAGTTAGGGTTGCACTTGCTTGGTCATTTCATGGGAAGGGTGACCTCGTCCCCACCCCTTCAATGGCTTCTTTACATTTATTAAAGGACCAGCTGGGTGCCCTATTGGTTGACATGCTTGCAGCCAAAAACAGGGACTGTAATTATAACGGATATCCTGTGAATGACGCGTAGAAACTGAGAACTCTGTTTGACCTAGTGTAGTACCAGGTATCGGGGGTAGATGTAAGGGTAGTATGTAATTTGTGGGTGCAAACCCCCCATGCGTTATATGTAAAGAATGGTGTTCACCTGGCGTTCTGCACCCGCTGTCAAATTTGGACTTTGCCATCATTAATCCATTAAAATTATATTGAAATGCATTCAAATGAAGAAAAGAGCATGGAATTGGATAGGATCTGGATACTAAGCAGGCACAAACATTATAATGTGATGTAAGGATTTTGCCTTGCACTTAAGTAATTGCTGACCCTCCAAATACTTTACACCTCTTCTTACAAGGTGCAAACCTTTGTAGAAGTGAGTAATTAAGAACTGTATGAAAGCACACACCTGCGGAGACTCGTCATTGGCTTCAGGATGGCTGCTGTGGTACACTTCCTGATGCAGCGACACTTTGCTCTTGTTGAGGAGAGGCAGGAACACTTTCGGAGGAGAAGGGCAAGACGAAGAAGACCCTGCATATTCAATCCCAGGGTCACTTTGTTTGGGATGCCGGAGGATGCAGTGCTAAAGCGCTATCGTCTCAATCCACTGGTCATCCTAAACCTAAACCTAACCTGTTGCAGCAGCAAAGGTCATTCAAAATGATCTAGACAGCATTCAGAACTGGGCAGACACATGGCAAATGACATTTAACAGAGAAAAGTGTAAGTATTGCATGCAGGCAAAAAAATGTGCATTATAAATATCATATGGGAGATACTGAAATTGAAGAAGGGAACTATGAAAAAGACCTAGGAGTTTATGTTGACTCAGAAATGTCTTCATCTAGACAATGTGGGGAAGCTATAAAAAAGGCCAACAAGATGCTCGGATATATTGTGAGAAGTGTTGAATTTAAATCAAGGGAAGTAATGTTAAAACTTTACAATGCATTAGTAAGACCTCACCTAGAATATTGTGTTCAGTTCTGGTCACCTCGTTACAAAAAGGATATTGCTGCTCTAGAAAGAGTGCAAAGAATAGCAACCAGAATTATCCCGGGTTTAAAAGGCATGTTGTATGCAGACAGGCTAAAAGAATTGAATCTATTCAGTCTTGAACAAAGAAGACTACGCGGTGATCTGATTCAAACATTCAAAATCCTAAAAGGTATAGACAATGTCGACCCAGGGGACTTTTTTGACCTGAAAAAAGAAACAAGGACCAGGGGTCACAAATGGAGATTAGATAAAGGGGCATTCAGAATATAAACTAGGAGGCAGTTTTTTACACAGAGAATTGTGAGGGTCTGGAACCAACTCCCCAGTAATGTTGTTGAAGCTGACATCCTGGGATCCTTCAAGAAGCTGCTTGATGAGATTCTGGGATCAATAAGCTACTAACAACCAAACGAGCAAGATGGGCTGAATGGCCTCCTCTCGTTTGTAAACTTTCTTATGTTCTTAATAGCTGAATTGAGGATGAGCTAGACCCCAAAGTCAATCTAGGGACCGCTATCCCTGCACATGTGAAAGTGCTGTGTTCTCTGCACTACTTAGCCTCTGGTTCCTTTCAGACCACAGTTGGAATGTCTGGAGGGATAGCCCGACCCACCTTCTTCTGAGTGATAGGCACATGTCTGGATGTCATGCTGAAAAGGGCAGGTCAATACATATAATTTCCTAAGGATACTCGCATAACTGCTGTTGGCTGAGGCTGAAACTCAGTTTCATGCTGAGTTACCTCAGCCGTAAGGACTCTCAGCTCTTTTTCTTTTCTGTGCACCAAGAGGACTTTGCTGCCCATTTTTATTTTTGGGTTTTTTGTATTTCCGTGCTCCACAATTGTCATACTGTGCCTACTGGTCAATGTAGTCCTAACTCCGTCACCTTTGGGCTGCAAGTACAGCCGCTAAATAGACCGATTCGCTCATTTACCATAATTGCAGATCATTATTTGTGCGTGTTGAGTAATTGCCTGGCCACAGTGCAATTTTAATTTTGCATCTGCAATTATTTTCACTGCGTCTATACTTACATCTACCCCATAATGTTTTTAAAACTAAAAAGTTAGTTTGCTATTAAATGTGTTTCTTTCAAAACTGCACATTTGATACGTATGTAGCTAATGGAAGTGCAAAACAGGTAAGATATTTGGGATAACTGATAGCTACTATTAATTTAAGGGGTTCTAGCTAATTAAAACATTCTATAATCGTATCTGTTGTGCATTTCTAATCACAATGTAGGTCTCATATGTGCAGTCTTGTAGAAGCAAACAAGATATATGGTACCATAGTGGCTTAAATCAACTGCTCTGTGTGCATGCTTTACTTCCAGTTAGTCTGTTATATTTGCACTTCCTTGATCATCCCAACCCCTTCCCCCCTCAACCCTTTAGTTCCTGTCATTCACAATCCGGCTGCCTGCCCCTAATGCTGTACAGCCAGTGAAATGCTTCTGGCCAAAAGGCTCTACTGAAGTGAAGCAACCTAAATCAAGAAATTAAGGACTGCAAACTGAGCACGTGTCTCTTTTTAAAACGGTCCCACATAGCGAATGGAAGCAAATAAATACATCGCAAAAGTCATTCCCAGTAAAATTATGATCGGCCTCTATTACTTTTCACAGTTACGTCAGCAGTACATTCTTATCCCCACCATGGTCAATAGCATAAAGCGAAACCGTTCAAATAAGTGGAAGCGTTTGCGACGATTGTGCTAGCATACTATGAATCGACTAATCCTGTTGGAAAGTGCAGTCCACCCTCCTGCCCGCGACGCGGCAGTGTTTTTTCCTCTGGTCTCTTCTCCTCGCCCTCAACTCCTCCCAGTTCGCAGAGCGCTGCAGACACACACGTGGGAGCAATGGATGCTGGCAGGTTACAGTTTCATGAAATGGGGCTGGATGATCGCCTTTTAAAGGTAACACGGTGATAACTGCGTCGCAGTTATTGGGATTGTGAAGTGGCGTTTACAGTTATTCGGTGTTGGTGGAATGTTTGGTACGGAAGAGAGGCTACTCTGTGCCCGCATGCATGCCAAGCTTGGGTAATTCAGTGCTGAGAAAGATGGTTAATATAATAAAGTTAACCAGACTATAAATAAAGATGTCAGGGCTTGAAATAATTCATTTTGCTTTAAATTGGGTTTATGGGCGGGTTGTATTCCTAAACGTTGCTTTGAACAATCTTAGTGGGTTTTAATGTAACTTTAAAATGGCTGTTTTTGTTTTATTATTGTTATTTAAATGGTCTGACTGTGGCACTTGTATGTGTGACATGCTGTACAAATGCTATACAAATTGTGGTTTGTTCTTTTTTCTGCTATGTTCTGTACACTGCTTTGCGATACTTTTGTATAAAAAGGGCTATCTAAATGCAATAAATAAATAAATAAATATAAACATTTCTAAAACTAACATTAGGTACCTTGTTGCACTGTACCCCCATGTGGTGTTGCCCACGCAACAAGTTACCTAAGTTTGGATGTGGAATTTCTAAGGCCTCACGTGTAAATAAATTGCACAGCTTTCTCTAAAATATCCTAAATATAATAAAAAAGACAAATGTATACATCACAAAGTGATTCCCAGTATAATGATTGTCTGCCCCTGTTACTTTTCAGGCTTCTGTCAGCATCTTATCAGGTATATGGATAGAAGTATCCCATTGCATGGTAGTTTGATCCATTCCTGGTTTTATTTTGAGTTTAATAAGTAACCGCGCTACAAAAAGGATATTGCTGCTCTAGAAAGAGTACAAAGAGCGACCAGAATTATCCCGGGTTTAAAAGGCATGTCATATGCAGACAGGTTAAAATCATTGAATCTATTCAGTCTTGAACAAAGAAGATTACACGGCGATCTAATTCTAAAAGGTATAGACGATGTCGACCCAGGGGACTTTTTCGGCCTGAAAAAAGAAACAAGGACCATGGGTCACAAATGGAGATTAGATAAAGGGGCATTTAGAACAGAAAATTAGCACGTTTTTTACACAGACTCTGAGAATTGTGGGAGTCTGGAACCAACTCCCCAGTAATGTTGTTGAAGCTGACACCCTGGGATCCTTCAAGAAGCTGCTTAATGAGATTGTGGGATCAATAAGCTACTAACAACCAAACAAGCAAGATGGGCTGAATGGCCTCCTCTTGTTTGTAAAGTTTCTTATGTTCTTATACCTGAGCTTGTTACCTGTATGCTGGGGAATGGGTGACACTGCTATTCAATAGCTATGGCTCCAACCACAACCTCTGTAATAGGGGTAGAACAACTACTTACCTCGAGTTGAATAATCAAGGTAAAAATGGTCGACTAGATGATATATTTGACAATGTGTGCTGCTCTATTTGTGAACATACTGTTTTGTAACACTGCTTTTTGTGCTCTGTGTAGATGTTAAAACTGTTTGGATTTAAAAACAGAACGGAATTATGAATGTTCTAATCTAAAATGTAATTTTTATGTAATGGTTTGCAACTGCAATTCCGTTCATCTGAAACCGCATGCTTCACAAATACTTAACATTTAATTCAAACAGCTGAATGCAATTAAAATATGGTCATTGCTAGTTCACTACCGTATACATTTAAAATGCACAAAAACATTACTGTGTTGCTGCTTTGAAATTGATATGTGAATCGGTTGACTCCCAGTGTCAGGCTGTTCAGGCTGCCCCTCACATGCTGTATGGTGGATTTAACCCTGAATCCCTGCTCCTCCACAGGCGCTGGCTGACCTTGGCTGGGCACAGCCTACCCTGATCCAGGAGAAGGCCATCCCGCTGGCACTGGATGGGAAGGACCTCCTGGCTCGAGCCAGAACCGGCTCTGGAAAAACCGCTGCCTACGCTGTGCCAATCATCCAGCACATCCTCTCTGTGAAGCAGGTAAGAGGGCTGGGAGATGACAGGGCAGGGGGAAGGAAGTGCATTCGGGGTACCATTGCACTCATTAAAGTGATGGAAGCAAGACTCCCATAGCATAGCAGTTTGATCCATTCTTGTTTTTACTATGAGCTTAATAATACCTCTTTTCCACTGTACAGCCGAGCTGCGCTGGGGACGTACCGAGCCCTTTTTTGATTGGGTGCTTAAAAGAAAAAACATATTTTGTCTTTGCAGAATTTGATGGAGCCTACTGTAAATATTGCATGCATTCTGGTAGAAGAACAGTATAAAATGCAGAGAAACTTGACAGGTTAGAACATAAGAACATAAGAAAGTTTACGAACGAGAGGAGGCCATTCAGCCCATGTCAAGAACGTCAAGAAAAATCCAGAATTCCACAAAGCAGCAGTAATAGTTGGCAATGATTTCGTATCTGTGATGCAACAAACTAAAACACCTGCACGCCAGGAGATGGGTTCAGCTTAGAGAGAAAGAGTGTGGGGGGAAAAAAACAGGCAGAAGCTATTTTTATATTTGAATAACTCCCAAGTATTGCTTATTATAGTAGTACTCATAATATATTCCTTAAGTTTACTAGCAAATGTGTTCCAAACTGTACTGACAGGAACATTTCCTTTAAGTATGGTATACATTTGTTGAGGTGAGGTGGGGTCACAGGGAACCTTTTGTGTATCTTGAAGAATTCAGTGCACCCGTCAAGCTACAAGGCTAGATCCGCCCCTGTTAATCACTAATTGATTGATTGTGTTCACTGTTATTTAAAACCAAAATCCTACAAGTTGTTATATTCTACTTTTTTCTGTGTGTTTTGTGCGACGGGGAAGGGGCAAGTTGATTTTTAAGAAGGACAAGTAGATTTTTCTAGCATTTTGTTCCTTGGATAAAAAGTTTTTTTCCCAAAATTACACACCTCTGCCTTTATACTGTGGCGATTCAAGGTTGTATTAAAATCTGTAATGAGTGAAACTGCTATGCAATAGGAGTTGTATTTCCATCCTTGAAGTCTTTTTAATTTATGAAGATATTTTGTAATAATGATAATAAGCAAATTTAGTGTTACATAATCTTCTTAAGGGTGGTGTTTTGTAGTGGTGTAGTGATACACTATGTAACGATGCGTTCCATATCACGATGTGCAGGTCATAATACAACGTGTGTTACGATACATGTGATGCTGCTGTACTTGTGATGCATAATAAGCTCAAATTATTTATTTGGCAGACACCTTTATCCAAGGCAACTTACAGGTGCAAAATGTATATTTAAATACAGTATAGCTTACAGTAAGCACAAATTATACTACTAAAATGCAGATTAGTTAGGATTACAAGAAGTTATATCTATAATGACATATTAGTAGTGCAAGGATAGTGCATCAGCTGGGGATTCAGTAACGGTAGGAGGGGTAGATCAAGAGATCTACAAGTGCAGTCTAAACGGGGGTCTTGAGGAAGCGGCGGAAGGCAGTGAGAGACAGAGCAGTCCTGAAGTTCTCCTGTAGCTGGTTCCACCACAGAGGGGCCAGGGAAGAGAAGGAGTGGCCATGGGAAGATGGAGAGTGGAGGGAAGGCATGACATGACCAATCGGACTGTAGCGGAGGAACGGAGAGGGCGAGAGGGGGTGTAGGTAGACATGAGGGATTGGAGGTAGGAGAGGGCAGTGTGGTGAAGAGAGCTTTAGGCAAGAACAAAGGTCTTGAATTGAATGCGAGCAGAGACAGGTAGCCAGTGGAAGGTGTGAAGCAGAGGGGTGCATGAGAGTAGCAAGGTTGGGAGAAAGCAAGACGAGCAGCAGAATTTTGAATGAGCTGAAGGGGGTGGATAGCCGAAGCAGGGAGACCAGCAAGGAGTGTTACAGTAGTCCAATCTGGAGAGTACAAGAGCTTGGACCAGGACATGAGTGGAATAAGTAGTGAGAAAAGGACGGATTCGGTAGATGTTGCTAAGAAAGAAGTGGCAAGTGCATGTCGGGGAAGAAATGGAATAAGGAGAGTATGCATTTGTACTAACTATAAAACACACTTGTTCTTCATTCAAGGACCGTTTGGTGAACTACAGTGAGCTGTGCCATGCTTTTGCTCTTGCATCACAATTCGATACACCTTGAATCGTTACACCCCTACTGTTTTGTGACCCAAATAAATAAGCATGTATTTTGAGGGACATTCTCATGCTGTATAGGAGGGTCAGTTGTAAGGCCTCACTAAAACGTCGTTGCTTTGCTGTTACCCAGCTTCTAAAACTGGGTAAGTAGGTAATAGATTGTTTTCTGCATAAATAGAAGTTAAACAGTTTTCTGGTTTGATGATAAAGGAAATCTGCTGGGACAAGTATTTGAAGTAAGGTGGGTTCCAGCAATGCACATGTTTTTCTATGGAAGCACTAATGGAAACATTCTTTCTTGGTACGTTGATGTAGTGATGAGCAGCTGTATTGGATGTGTGCAGTAGTAGATGCTGTGCCTGAGCTGAGCTGTGTGCTTGTGTTTGTGTTGGTATGCAGTCGGTGACGGAGCAGGCAGTCCGAGCCCTCATCCTGGTCCCCAGTAAGGAGTTGGGACAGCAGGTGCAGAAGATGATCCGTGAGCTGACTGCCTTCTGTGCCAGGGACGTGCGTGTGGTTGACATCTCCGGCCAGGCGGAGCTCTCTGCACAGAGGTAACGTGGTGCTTTGAATAACTGTGGTATCACTTCACTTGTAACATTTACTACTCTTTTTTTTTTTTTAAAGGAGTGCTAACCAAGGTTTTTTAAATGCAGTGTTTTACATATTGTTTTTACAATAGCAGTACTATTACTGGTCACTCGTATTCTGTTGAAAATATTTTGGTTCTTTTTGCTTTTTTATATCCCATTTAATTTAACAGTGCCTAAAAACATATATGTTGGCAACAGTTTAATCCATAACAAGAATGAATGTGTATAACACTAATGTGTATGTGCATACTGAATATTAAATACTGAATATTAAATAAATAACCACATTTTCACATTTGGCATACGAAATGCGAAGCGTTTAGCATTTGGAGAACGTTTAAACTGTAAATGCAATAGATGAAAAGCTCACTGGTGGGTTTCACAGACACTGAGCAGCACTAATCCTGGACAGCCTAATGTTATTTTAGGTAAGGTAGCCCAAGATCACTGCTATCAGAGTGTGTTAAACCAGTCACAAGTGTTGTAGTTCAGTGCAGTGGTTTAGCTGCGATCAGAACACATGGCCTACGACTGCGTTGTATTTGAAATATTGATGTCTTCGCTGTAGGCTGGGGTGATGCATCGATCCATTGTATCGTTCAAGCATGTGCATCGCAGGTTTTTTTTTTTTTTTTTTTTTTGGGCTGTGCTACTTTTTACTCTGCCTGCTTGAGTTTTGACTGTGCATTGACAGCTTGTTAAAAAACCGTAAGATAATTGTATTTGGGTTCATTTTACCACTACGCATAAATGAATGGTGGAAAAACAGCCAAGATCATTTTCCAAAAGTAGCAACTTGGCCAGAAGCATCTTAAGCATCCCAGCGAGCGGCCGAGTGGAAACCAGCCACGCTCCTCGTTTAAAAGCAAAGAATCCAAACAAAACAAATGCACAGTAAGATACAGAGCTGTTTTTTGGAAATAAGTTATGTTGTTGCTGAACCGCCTGTTGCTTGGAGTTCCTTGTTTATTTATTCAATAGATTATTGTCATGTTTTTACCCTCATTTGGCACCACTCAGTAGGAAAATAAGGTAAGACATTTGTTTAGAGGAGTTCTGTATAATCTGATGTCAATTAATTGATGTAGTAGTTAACTAATTTTCAGTATGTTATTATCATAACTCTAAATATATCACTTCTGTTAGTTTTAGTGACTCTAAAAAAAAAAAATAATAATAATAATAATAATTCCGGACATGGATCTATTGATGTATCGCTGGTAAAAGGAGGCATTGCCCAGCCTTGCTTCACGAACCCATCTGTGTGTCGCCTCACTCTCGCCCAGGCCCATCCTGATGGAGAAGCCCGATATCGTGGTGGGCACTCCCTCCCGTGTGCTGGCTCAGCTGAGCGCTCAGAACCTGCTCCTGCGCAGCTCCCTGGAGATGCTGGTCATCGATGAGGCCGACCTGGTCTTCTCTTTCGGCTTCGAGAGCGACCTCAAGAGCCTCCTCTGGTAAGGGGCTGAGACTGAGCTCTTTAATGGATGAGCTGTGGAGGAATTATATTGGGAACATCCTAAATGTACTGGTGTGGTCCTTTTGGGATTATATTCTCAAGCACTGAATAACGTTACGTTATTCGTAAATAGCTTGTGTCTTTTGTCATTTCATAGATGTACATTTTGGTATATTATTAGATTACTTGTCTGCTCTTAATTTCCTGTACTTCTGGACCGGAGTGTCTTTCCTAGATACACTTCCTGTGTTACAGCTACTAAGACTTCTTCTGACGCTTCAGTTTCCTTGTGCAAGGGTTAGATGAGATCCTTTTACCTGTAACACAAGATGTAAATTTGTAGTGTTGTGGCTGGAGGAATGGGCTCCACCTGCTTCCAAGTGAAAATAAGTGTGGAAAACAAAAAACAGCGAAACCAAAAGTTACTTGTTGCGCTAATGATAGGTAAGAAGCTGTCTTCTACAGTCTTGTTAGCCTCTTGCCTCATTTCCCAGCATTGAGATGTATAGCTTTCTAATGGGTTCCCAGTGTTCAGATATATAGCTAGAATGGGTTCCTTGGTTGTCGAGTTTTAATGTCTGTGTGTATCCTCATAGCCACCTGCCCAAAATCTACCAGGCTTTCTTGATGTCTGCCACGTTTAACGAAGACGTCCAGTCCCTGAAGAAGCTGGTTCTGCACAACCCGGTAAGCTGGCTGATGGGAATATGTTTTAGTTTCAGGGTTGGTTCCCATATAACCCATACACAGTCGCTCACTGTCCTAGAACTCTATTATATGCTGCTTTATTATTATTAATACACAACTTAAAAACCAGCTAGATTTGTTTTCTGATCATTAGCAGTCTTTATTTAGTGCATTGTCAGTTTCAATGAAAAGAGGGGAAGGGTTGATGTAGAGAATATCGTGACGTGGTGGAGGTACACTGCCCATTGTGACGTCACTGCTCTGAATGGAGTGTGCAGCAGAATGGAATTCTGTGAGGTGTCTTACCATGAAGTGGCAGAGGTATGATGCCCATTGTGACGTCACTGCTCTGAATGGAGTGTGCAGCGGAATGGAATTCTGTGAGGTGTCTCGGGTATGATTTTTTAAAACCAGTCACGTCAGTTGTGCTGATATGGAGAGTACAGCACTGTAAAAACTGAAAGTAGCACAGTGGTGTCATGTATAGGGTTTCTCTGTGATGTGTCGTGGAATACAGAGGGCGAAACAGCAGTGAAATGATCTCCTGTATGACACAGCCATAAGGAGTTTGTTGTTATGTGGACAAGGGGGTATGACCCGATAATCGATTGCATTTTCATGCCTTAGAACAAATTTATATTGTACTCCACTCGATCTTAGTGAATGCAAAGAGTAAATGACATGGTCCATTGTGTCTTTGAACATGTTCACTACTCCATTCAAACCATTTCAAATGTGACCTGCATGCCATACATACAAAGGTTCAGTGCCTGGCAGTTTGGATTCTACATGCAAGCTCAGAGCCAGGTAAACCCAACATGATAAACACTCAGTATTGGAGCAGTATTGGAGCAACAGAACCCACAGCCTCTGAATGATTGCAAAACATAGAAATGTAAAACTAAGTTAAAATAATATTAAAAGCTGCTTTCTCTTTAACCCTTTGAGTAGTGAGTTTTAAAAGCACTGCCGGTCCTACGGGAGTGAGTTGTTTTTTGTTTTGTTTTGTTTTTTCTGTCTTCTGCATGCGCTTGATTATTACGAGTACAGAGTACAAACAAGCTGAAAGCTATATGTTTGTATGTGATGAATACTGACGAAATACAGACAAATCATTTTTACTGTAAATAAATAAAACAAGCGTATTTTTATTTAGTCAGAGGGAAAGGTTTTGACTAAAAAAATAACATGTAGACAGTAAACAATGGGGTGGAACAACCAAAACAACACTTCAGAGAGAGATGAATAAATCGTATCTGGGTAAACAGGTTGTGGGGGTGGAGGGAGTGAGAGTGTCTAATGCGTCAGCGTATGATACTGCTTGAAGCATGGAGAAACGCACAGAGCTTGGCGCCACCTCTTCTATGTCACTTGATGTTGATGGTAAATATTCTTTGCTTATGTCTTCAATGACACTTGCTGACATCCGATTCAGTGGAAGAATTGTATGTATTTGAATTTAAATCGGAATCTGAATTCAGTATTATTACTAATACTTTCTCACTGAGTGATTTTTGCTGGTTTACAAACACTGTTGACATTTTTGTGACTAATTCAGTCAGTATCTGGCAGAGGGCACAAGAGACCAATAAAAGGTGTTGCAGAAACCTAGTGTTAAAATATTATGTGATCAGGGTTTTGTAGGCTCATTAATTCAAGTTTAAAGTTGCAGAACGTACCGGTATGTTAGAGAGCAGAGAACAATTAATTCCATAAATCTTACAGGTTTTGCACTGCCATTAACTACATACAGCAAACATGTATTTTCATTTTAAAACACAATATCTGTTATAAAAAAGTTCTCAGTTTCTATATCATCTCAGGAAATCTTTTGCACTTCCTGGGTCATTTCACCTCAAAAGTGTTTTTCTTCCATATCACATTTTTTGAAATAATTTAAGTTTTATTTGTTTCAAATGTGTTGTTTTGACTCTGCATTTTCTTTGTCATCCCAAAGACTTCGATATCTGGTGCTAGGGCTAAGAAATCTACCATTATCAGGCCATGTTCTTTTTACTATAGTGTTTCACTTTTATGTTTGGGGGTCGAGTCATGAAATTTTCCAATCACCTCTTGGTCCTGATGGATTCTTTCCTGTCATTGACCAACCAGCTGCTTTGACCCAACTCCATTTGCAGAAATGACCCCAAAGGAACAGTGCAACTGTTGCCTGCAGACACTCATCAAACCCCTTTCACAAACAGCCTTCTGCTACAGCCAAATATTTCAAATTTTGCTGTGTCAAAGGGTTTCTCTGCACCCCAGTTCCTTATTTTCTGCATAGATTGTGCAATGTTGTTTCTGTGTGAATGGGTATTTTGAAGAATTTTTTAATGTCTCAGAGATCTTCCTTGCGGGCAGCTCAGTTTTTCATCTGCCATTTGTGTGTGAAAGTGGCTTAAGATAGTAGGGCATGGAAACAGAACTTCCTTTAACCAACGCTGCACTTTTTTGAAAGCTATGTTCACTGTAAAAGGTCTGCCTTGAAATGAGTGCAGTTGTTCATTAACCCTCTCTTGTTGCTGTCTCCCTCCATGGGTGACTCTGAACTGCTGCAGGGCTCCCAGCTGAGTTTGCCAGGCAGCTCCCAGCTCACTGTTTCACAGTACCACATCCGCTGTGAGGAGGAGGATAATTGTTTAATCCTGCTCATCCCTAACTTTGTGCAAGTGTACCTAGACACCCTGCTGCTGTTTTGAAGGCAAGGGTGGTCTGGCCCTTCTGGTCCGGGAGTTAATTGACCCTCAATCTTCATCGGGTCCATTTTTTGACCGCTTCTTACTTTACAGCATTTTTTTCACACCTGCAAACTCTTCCTGGAGCAGTTCAAAACATCCCTGCCTAAAAAGTTCTCAACTATATCATCTCCCTTTTGCACTTCCAGGTTTGTTTCACCTCAGTAGTTTTTCCATATCACATTTTAAAATAATGTAAGTTTTATTTGTTTCCTCCCACACAGATACCTGGCAATAACATGCTGTTCTATAGTGTTTCACTTTTTCTGTAAATGCCTCAGATTGTGGCTCCTGGAGCACATTTTCTATGACGACAGGGCAGAAGAGCACTGTACACAAGAAGCCAGGTTACCAAGGGGCTGAGGGTGCAGTTTTACTGTCTGACCGTGTCTGTTTGCTATTATCCCTGCCAGGTGCCACATCATGGGGCAGTTTAACCAGGGTTCTTTGTGTGTGAAAGTCGATTACATCAGAACTCGCCAACGGATGAGCAGAGTCTAGAGGACCCCCGTCTCCCTCCAGGTGCCCGGGGGCTCCCAGCTGCAAGAAGGGCCCAGCTCAGAAGAAGAAAGCCTGCTCATCTACACCCCTGCAGGGGGTGGGTGCCCTCATCTTCTCATCTGTACATTAAACTTCCTATGTGGTTGCCTTCAGGTCCATCTTTTCATTTCTGGGTGATGCTTGCTTGTCAGGTAAATGGAGGGGATGTCAGCCTTCAAACTTTCTTTAAATGGAATTATGTAGCCAGGGTGTTTTTGTGAAACGCTGGCAAGATAGTGATTGAAGTTCAAAACAATATAATCAAATTTAGACAACTTCCACACCCAGGCGTGCATACACAGAGGAAGTGGAGGGTCCATTTTTCAGGGCAGCCTTGTCGTCAGATTCCTGTGTGAAAAGTGAAGCTGAAAAGTGAAAGTTCAAAACATGAAAAAAATATATTCTGGGGGCACTAGCAACCACCCAGCATGGTTTGTAAACACATTTTAAAAGGCTCAACAAAATTCAGGTTCTTGTCCTTTTTGGGGTTACAATACATTTGTATTACCCAGGCCTAATTGAATTTCTTTTAATCCAAACCTTGGTAAATCAAATGACCTATAATCTGAATAACAAGCAAATCTACATTTTGAAACCAATCCTCAATTTCATGGCTAAAGCATTTCCAGCTGATCAGCCAGTCTGCTGGAGATTCTTCAGCCAAGCTGATGTGATGGAGAGTCTTTCTGAATGTATCTTCGGGTGGATTGGACATGTTTTTTTTCTTTATTCTTTCTTCAGCGGGAAAGACAAAGAGTACAGTGTCTCGCGAGGGATTGATTTCCAGAACGTGGCTAATGTTATTAACTTCGACTTCCCCACAACCATAGAGTCGTACATCCACCGTGTCGGCAGGTGAGCTTTCCTCGGTTGTGCTGGTCAGTACTGCTCTACACTGTGAATGAGCTGCAATCACAGCACCGCATGCCTCCACTTACCTGGAAACCCCTGTCTGTCTCTCTTCAGGACAGCCCGTGCAGATAACCGCGGAACAGCCCTGACCTTCGTATTGCACACACAGCTCCCCCTGCTGGCTGAAATAGAAGATGCCCTCACTGCAGGTTAGTCTGGGAAAGCCAGTTCCACAACTGGGGCCAGTTACAATTGTAATTCGTAATGAATTGCAATTTCAATGTAATTTATAATTGTAGTTGATCTTTGGCACACTGGCATAACTGCAGTTGTACCATATACTAATTCCAGTTCAATTCCACACCTTTCCAAGCTTAATCATTCGCATTTCCATGTTGTGTTTTTCATTGAGCGATTCATTATTCTCGTATTTTCAACCACTTTTAGTGATCCCATTTGTTTGAAAAAATAAATGTTATATAGCATGTTTCTGTATTTGTACCTGTGATTATTGCTTGGTTATTTAGGAAAAATAGAGTAAACATGTTAATGTGTGTAGTTTATGTAACTTTTTACTATAATTGTAATTACTGCAAGCATAATTAATTAAACAGAATATCAATATCCCTTTGGTTTTTCATTATTTCAGTGCTGTTAAGAGTATGGAGACTGAGTGAAGTGACACAGTATTGAAACCTTCTCTCCCTTTTCAGAGAATGCAGACTGCGCCCTGAAACCGTACGAGTTTAAGATGCAGGAGATTGAGGGGTTCAGATACAGGTGTCGGGTGAGTGAGAGAACGCAGTGTCCACAGTGCTGGTTTGTTTAAGATGCAGGAGATTGAGGGGTTCAGATACAGGTGTCCACAGTGTTGCTTCATCTCTGGGGGGTTGCTGTAGATCTGCAGGCTGACCTGGTTAAACTGCTCTCTCCATAGGATGCCATGCGCTCTGTCACCAAGCAGGCTGTGAAGGAGGCCCGTCTGAAGGAGATCAAACAGGAGCTGCTCAACTCTGAGAAACTCAAAGTGAGTCGAACATCACCAGCATTTCCACCATTTAAAGAACATTGCAAGACTAAGGGCTAGGCTAACTGGGAAATCTGTTATCGGCAGCCTGCAAAGTGCAGAGCAGATACTAAAATTATACCTTCACACTCCATAACTCACAAACTACGTAGGTTAGTTTTTCTTTGTCAGTCATGTAAAGTTGTAAAACAAATATTCTTAATAGCTTTTCAGTGCATATTGTTTTACATATTTGTAGAGTTTATATACCCAGAACCGTCTCCAAACATTTATTAGGCAGTCCTAGCCTCATATATATGTTTAGGGTTACAGACTATAAGCTTTCACTTACTGTGCACTTACTACATGATTATGAGGGCCCTCTGTATATGCCTGCACTGGTTATTATACAAGGTAAGGGCTGCAGATACTGCAATACATGATCCTAGATGAGCATGTTTCTGGGACTCTAATATGGCTAATATTTATTGTCTTCACATTTGGTAAACGGCTGTATTTTTTTTATTCTTTCAGTCAAGTACTTTTTTCTGTTTTATTGTTTTTAACCACTGGACATGTGAATGATACAGATATTTTTCACATGTCCTTTGACAGATTAGATGCTTTGTGTTTGTCCCCTAAGAACCCCATGTGTAGTCACCTCTGGAGGGACTGTATTGGAATGACCATGATCAAGTGTGGTTAGAACAGTCTCAGATCTCCTGTTGGAACTGGGTGGAATTCCTCAGTGTTCTTTTAAAGACAGTGTTCGCGTTCCCAGATGTGTTTGAATGTGAGAGCCACATGTGTGAAAAGCAGGTGCTGCTCTTTAGTTCTAGTTGCCTGCCCTACATTAGGATAGATTAGCCAGTGTCTTTATAGAAGGCAGCAAGCTAGCTCCATCTAGTGATCTGCCGTTTTAGAAACCAGTGTCCTTCAGCTTTGCTGGTACTGGTGTCAATAGCAAAGACACTGGCTGATCTGATCTTACTGTATGGCAGCAACTAGAACCGAAGAGCAGCTCCTAAACTAATGAAGCCACTCAGACAATATGTGAACCACTAATAATGATTTCCAACATCACAAAAAGGTAAGGGAACAATAAAAAAGAAAGAAATGTAATAAAGCTAATTAATCTCCTGTATATACTGTATAAAACATATTGTAATCTGGCTCCTTGACTGCTACAGCCAGATAAACTGCACAGCAATCTCCTGTAGAGACAACACAGCCCAATTTTGCAAGGGCTGCTGGTTCATGTTTTTCTTTGGGCTTTCCTCTCCAGACGTACTTTGACGATAACCCTCGAGACTTCCAGCTACTACGCCACGATAAAGCTCTGCACCCCGCCATCATCAAACCCCACCTGAAGAACGTTCCAGAGTATCTCAGTGAGTGTTAACAGGACTAATCAAAGCATTCATTCCAGGGGGCTTTATTAAAGTAGGGCTTCCCAAACTTTCTTGGCTTCTTAGGCATCTTGACTGAGGAGCCCAGTGAATCTATAGAAACGGAGTACCTTACTTTCATTGCAAGCAACATGTAGCTTTTCTCAAGAAAAATTCGGTAGAACTCCCAGCTTTTTTTGGATGTTTTTGCTCTGAAGGGTGTAAATTAGGCAGCAGATCACACAATTTGGGTAATGAAGGCCAGCTTTCTTTGTAATGCAGGCACATCTATACTCAATATACTCCGCGTCATGTTTTTTAAAGTGGTCAGGGCTTGAATTTCAGCGCAGGATTTGTGCATTTTCCATGTTGCTCCCGCATATCTGCAACTTTCAGTGCAGGAAAAATCCTGCAGAGATATTTGAAGACATCAAGCTACTGTATTTTTCACCCAGTTCAGAATGCCTGAAACACTACAACAGTCTCTAAGGAAGTGGGCGTCAGTGACGAAAGCACTATGAGCCGCATTCTGAGCAGTTCTGGTTAAAATAAATCAAAGTAGTGCTGGATATTTTAAGTGCCGCAAGACTTTATTCGCTTGTATGTGATTCTTGGCCGCTATCTTTAAGCATTATAGAAACTCAGTACACTGCAGTAAGTAAACAGTTTTGAAAAAAGAAAGATGATATTAAGTCTATCTAGGTGTTTTGCAAGCGGTAACTTTGTTGAACTCTTAAAACTCAGCCCATTCATTTTGGGGCGTCAGCGCACCGAAGGCTACGCACATATTACGCAGGCACCATAAAAGCCACCTACCTGGTTCATGGTCTGAAGTTGAGCCTCTCATCATGTGACAGAGTTCACAGCTTAGGTTTTGTTTTGAGTCTATTGCTCCGTCATTTTAGCAGCTATATTATTATTATTATTATTATTATTTTTATTTTCTCCAGACCCCATTGTTAATTTCATATTAAGGTTCAATGGTGCAAATTTTTTCTATGTTACTATATATATAATATAATAAGAGCAGTGACCAAACAATACAATTTTTTTGGAAAAACCAATTCAATAATACAGCATATAATAGTGATATATACATATATATGATTAAATATATAGTTACATCAGGATATGATTAAGTATAAAATACTACAGGTTAAACACTTGGCAGATTACAATATTCTGAAGTACAGGATTAAATGCATAAAATGCCTGGTCCTAAGAGCAAAATAAAGCACATTTAAATGAAAGGTTAAAGTGTCCCAGGATACATTTGATATGTTCTACAGGTGCTGTTTAAAACTATCCAGTAGTTAAACATACATAAATGAAAACAGTCAAAAAAAAAACAGTCCTGAAAAAAAAAAAAAGGTCGTTAAAAAAAAAAAAAAAAAAAGGAGCGGCTCTGGTTAAAAAGGGGAGCTTCTGCTGAATGCAAAACCTTCTTCTAGTGCAGGTGGCAAAGAGAGTGAGAGGGGGTGTTTGTTTGTTTGTTTTCTGAGGTAGTGGGTGGTGTTTGGTTGTACCATTAGAAGTGCTACTGCTTTCATTGTGTTTAACTAATGGAGCGTTCATGTAAATGAATTGATTACCCAGTCTGGGGAACATTGTTTTGCCTGGGTCATTTGGGAGAAGCGAGGCAGCCCCCTGAGAACACCCTGCGGGCCTCAGGGTTCTGTTTGAGCTGGTTCAAAAAATGTGGCGGACGTGTTCGGCCAGCCAGGAGGGAGTTGCATTCTACATGGCAAACCCCCACTGCCTTGGACCAGGAGCTGGGTAGCCAGACGTTTCTCACCAAGGGATCACTCCTAGCCTCCTGTAGACGTTGCTCAGGAAGAATTGATCACTCCTAGCCTCCTGTAGATGTTTCTCACCACACTTGGGGTCCCTAGCCTCCTGTAGAGCGGAGGAAGAGGGAGAGAGTGTGGTAGATCACTCCTAGCCTCCTGAGATAGAGATTCTCAGAGGGGGAGGAGGATCACCAATCAAAAGGAGGCTCCTTTAGAGAGTTTGAGACTGCATTTGGCTATAATCCGTTAAGCTCTTAGTTTTAGTTTTAGTCAGTATAGATAAGCTTAGGCATTGTTATATACACCAACTCAAATAAATACCTCTCTTAAGGTGAGACTTAAAAAAAAAAGTGAGTAGAATCTTACAAATTGAAAGTTTTTATAGTAACACTAACTAAGGGGGGGCCCAGAAATGGTCAAGAGAGAACAGGAGAGGTACCCAAGACTCATTCCCTGTGGGGACTCCAGTCCAAAACCCAATGTAACCCTTCCACAGTCCCTCCCACACTGAGGGGTGTTGCCCATCCTGGAGAGGTAGGAGGAGAAGAGGCAGAGAGTGCCACAGGGCATCCCCAGGGCAGAGAAATGATAGTAGAACTTCAAGGTGAGTTCACCAGCGGCAAAGCAAATGCTGAGCAGCTTCTTTGGAGAATTAGGACAACCACCGAGAGATGGATGAGCTCTAAAAAAAACTCATGAATTTAACAAACATATTTTTTCACTGGATATGTTCTCTGATTGGTTTATTAAACCCAGTTTTTTTCCTTTCTTGGCTTCTAGCAACAACACAAAAAGAGGAACCCTCTGAAGAGCTTCAGATACACAGGAAAGCAGGGCCAGGGGAAGAGTGGTCGAGGGGCGAAGTCCTAGACCATTGAGAGGCAGGACTGGACTGGGGGGCAGGGCTATGTATATCTGCATGAAAAGAGAAATCAGTGACTGTTTGGGGCAGTGGTGGGTTCGTGCCACCAAAGACTGGAGACTCGGTCTACAGAGTTTGTATTGCCCACCTGCTTGTCATCCTTTCTGTAGTGAGGAGAACTTTAAACTCCACGCTGATGAAGGCATTCGCTTCATGACCTTGTTTGCTTAATCTCTATAGCAGTCAGTCTGAATGTTGAAACCCAGGATTGGTTACCGGACTGCTGCTCTTTTCTTTTTCGAACTATAGAGATTGTGTCCTTTTTGGGCTTTATATTACTGCTCTTCCATAATCAAGCTGTGGTCTACCAAGCACACCTCCTTTTCATGCCCTTTTTAAAACGTTGAGGTGCCATCAAGCCATTTACTCTGAAACCATCTGTAGATTTGTGAGTGTGTTTACAAGGATTTTGTCCTTTTTCTAAGAAGGTTACTGCACATAGTCTTGGTCGGTGCTAGTCTGGGTCTGTGAACCCAGCTGTATGTGTGTAATAGTAAAGTGCCAGTCTCCTGGCCTTGTTCAGGTCGTGCTGAGGGATTAGGACATCAAGCTCACAGCTGCGCTTCATGCTGATTGGGTCAGGTTCAAAGTCACTTGCACAAGTTTAACTGGACTGCACCCTGGGCTACAAGGTGTGCCTTTCTGGATCTTATCTCATACCTGGTAAGGGTGCCTGTGTGTCTAGAGAGCACACAGTGGTTGCTTTTTGTTCCTTTTATTTGCAAATGTGTAATTGTATTATTTTCAATAATTAAGTTCAAAAAGGGGTATCTAAAATAATTTATTCTTCAGCTTTTTTGTAGTCATGTGCTACTTTACTCATGAGTAATTTAAAGGTCATGTTACTGTTGTATATTGATAAATAAATATGGCTGTGTACTGTACCGTCACTTCAAGACTCACTTTTAATCTTTATCCCAAACTTTAACTAGTTGGAGTGTATCTGTTAGCATGGTTGACAGGGTGGTCACTTGGTGAAGAAAAAAAGGTACTCAAAACATTTCTGTTAGGCGTTGTTCACCTTCCCAAAACATTGTTTAATCAAAATTAAATTCAATACTGCAGTGTTTTTTTTTTTTTTTTTATCAATAGATTTGACAGATATGTTTATATATATATATTATAAATATATATATAAATATATAGCCTACATTTCATTTATTTATAATTTTTGGAACACTGGTTAAATAGATTTTTTTTTTCCTTTTTTTTTAAACATCTTGGTATCCCATAATCATCTCCTCTTTTTGTTAACTGTGCATTGTATAAATAAATTTTGTGGCATCTTCATTTGCAGTGTTACATGCACATATCTTGGTATCCAGTAATTAAAATGAACAGGCCTGGTTTCAAAACAGTCAAAAAAACCCTGTTAAAAAAAAAAAAAATGTGATTGATCTTGTGTTAAAAAAAGCACCTGTTTCTTCTGTCTGCCAAACCCTTCAAGGCAATATGGCAAATTCTGTGAGACACAACTTGTTTGTTTGTTTGTTTTCCAGTTTGAATTGTAATTTGATAGATTGTAACTAGAAGTGCTTCATCTTTATCAGTTCTTTACTATGGAAATCTGAGAAAGCATTGAAAAACTGAAGAAGGTCATGGTTTCCTAACAATGACATCTAAAAACACTTAGCATTAGTCTGATAGTTAAGCTCAGGCACCTCCTTCTGCGTGTGATAGAAGATCCAACTCAAATTTCAATATTCTGTTAAGAGTTTTAAAAAAACATAGATTCCAAAATTACAAATTGAAACAAATTTTATACATTTCTAACCAAACTGAGGTCCAAAGTTCACTGGTCCAAAGGTTTTTTTTCAGCAGTGAGGTAGTTCCACAATCATTCACCTGTGCTAAATCCAAAATGTGGCCTAATGGTAACCCTTGACAGTCCCTCCCACACTGAGGGGTGTTGCCCATCCTGTAATAAAAAGAATTCATTTTTTATCTTTCATAGCCTGCAGAAAATAATTAGAACTTTTTAAAAAAGCTTCACCAGCGGCAAAGCAAATGCTGAGCAGCTTCTTTGTGCTACGGCATAACCACCGTTGATGGATGAGCTCTAAAAAAAAAAAAAAATGAATTTAACAAAACGTATTTTAACACTGTATATGTTCTCTGCTGTTTATTAAACCCAGTTTTTTTCCTTTCTTGGCTTCTAGCAACAACACAAAAAGAGGAACCCTCTGAAGAGCTTCAGATACACAGGGAAGCAGGGCCAGGGGAAGAGTGGTCGAGGGGCGAAGTCCTAGACCAGTGAGAGGCAGGACTGGACTGGGGGGCAGGGTTATGAATATCTGCATGAAAAGAGAAATCAGTGACTGTTTGGGGCAGTGTTGGGTTCGTGCCACCAAAGACTGGAGACTCGGTCTACAGAGTTTGTATTGCCCACCTGCTTGTCATCCTTTCTGTAGTGAGGAGAACTTTAAACTCCATGCTGATGAAGGCATTACAGCCCATGACATTGTTTGTTTACCAGATAGCAGTCAGTCTGAATGTTTTTCGCCCAGGATTGGTTACCGGACTGCTGCTCTTTTTTTTCGAACTATAGAGATTGTGTCCTTTTAGGAGCTTTATATTACTTGCTCTTCTATAATCAAGCTGTGGTCTACCAAGCACACCTCCTTTTCATGCCCTTTTTTTAAGCGTTGGGGTGCCATCAAGCCATTTACTCTGAAACCATCTGTAGATTTGTGACAAATGTTTACAAGGATTTTGTCCTTTTTCTAAGAAGGTTACTGCACATAGTCTTGGTCGGTGCTAGTCTGGGTCTGTGAACCCAGCTGTATGTGTGGTCTTGAAGTGCCCGCCTGGCCTTGTAAGGTTGTTCAGGTCGTGCTGAGGGATTAGGACATCAAACTCACAGCTGCGCTTCATGCTGATTGGGTCAGGTTCAAAGTCACTTGATGAGTTTAACTGGACTGCACCCTGGGCATGAAGGTGACTGCCTTTCTGGATCTTATCTCATACCTGGTAAGGGTGCCTGTGTGTCTAGAGAGCACACAGTGGTTGCTTTTTGTTCCTTTTATTTGCAAATGTGTAATTTGTATTATTTTCAATAATTAAGTTCAAAAAGGGGTATCTAAAATAATTTATTCTTCAGCTTTTTTGTAGTCATGTGCTACTTTAAAAATGAGTAATTTAAAAAAGCATGTTACTGTTGTATATTGATAAATAAATATGGCTGTGTACTGTACCGTCACTTCAAGACTCACTTTTAATCTTTATCCAAACTTTAACTAGTTGGAGTGTATCTGTTATATGGCTCCCTCTTGTGGTCACTTGGTGAAAAAACAAAAAACTTTTCAGATTGTTTTATATTGTATGACTTTGTTCACTTTCTAAAACATACATTTAATCAAAATTAAATGAATACTACAAACTTCCTAGCGATCAATAGATTTGACAGATATGTTTAGGGGGTCATTGTAAAACCACACAAACTGATGGGCGAATTCATATTTATTGTAATAATTTAACAGATTCTATGATCCCTTACTTACTAAACATCTTGGTATCCCTGAATCATCTCCTCTTTAAATAGAGCCTGTGATTGCCAAATGATCAAGCTGTCTTCCAAGAGCAGCCTCTGCCCCACATGAGCTCTCTTATCTTGGTATCCCTGAATAGGAAATGAACAGGCCTGGTTTCAAACTGCTTTCAAGTCAACCCCGTGGCAGATCATGGAGAAGATGTGATTGATCTTGTGTGTCAGCTCCCACTGTAGTCTAGTCTGTCTGCCAGTTCCTTCAAGTACAATATGGCTTTCAGTATGATTTGACACAACTTGTTCTTCATGGTTTTCCAGGCTGAATTGTAATTTGGTAGATTGTAACTGCAAGCTTCATCTTTATCAATTCTTCTATGGAAATCTGAGGAAAGCATTGATAAAGATATGAAGCATGGTTTCCTAGAGATGACATTGGAATTCACTGAGCATAGTCTGAGAAGTTCTTTTACAGAGACCCTCTTCTGCGGTGATAGAAGATCCTTTACACAATTTTCAATATTGTTAGAGTTTTAGTCATAGATTCCAGAAATCACATCAGAAACACTACAATTTTATACATTTCATGGCCAAACTGAGGTCCAAAGTTCATTGGTCCAAAGGTTTTTTCAGCAGTGAGGTAGTTCCACAGATGTACAAAAATAAAGATGTGGCATAGGTGGTATCAAGTTGAGAGTTTCACACATTAGCTCTCTTACTGAGAGCAGCCTCTGAATGAGCTGGGTCTTACTGAGAGCAGCCTAAAATGAGCTTCATTTGGGAGCAGCCTTTGAACCACATGAGATACAAATAGATTAGCCTTTAAAAAAAGCTGTTTTACTGAGAGCAGCATTTTCAGGGCATATTCTATTCCAGCTACTGAGAGCAAGTTGATAAAAATAATTGAAAATGAGCAGCCTTTGAACAGATTGTTTTATATTGTATGAGAGCAGTTGTGTTTTAAATATTCTCTTACTGATTTAAGCAGTTAAATAGTGCTAGGTCCCTTCCTGAGAGCAGCTGGAACCAACTCCCCAGTAATGAGCAGAAGCTGACACCCTGGGATCCTTCAAGAAGCTGAGATGAGATTCTGAGATCAATAAGCTACATGAACAACCAACTGAGAAGATGGGCTTAATGGCCTCTCTTTACTTTGTAAAGCCTCTGGCCACATGAGAGCTCTCTTACTGAGAGCAGCCTCTGAGCCACATGAGCTCTCTTTACTGAGAGCAGCTCTGAACCACATGAGCTCTCTTTACTGAGAGCAGCCTCTGAACCACATGAGCTCTCTTTACTGAGAGCAGCCTCTGAACCACATGAGCTCTTACTGAGAGCAGCCTCTGACCACATGAGCTCTCTTACTGAGAGCAGCCTCTGCGCCACATGAGCTCTCTTTACTGAGAGCAGCCTCTGAGCCACATGAGCTCTCTTACTGAGCAGCTCTGAACCACATGAGTTCTTTACTGAGAGCAGCCCTGAGCCACATGAGCTCTCTTACTGAGCAGCTCTGAACCACATGAGCTCTCTTTACTGAGAGCAGCCTCTGACCACATGAGCTCTCTTTCTGAGAGCAGCCTCTGAACCACATGAGCTCTCTTACTGAGAGCAGCCTCTGAGCCACATGAGCTCTCTTACTGAGAGCAGCCTCTGAGCCACATGAGCTCTCTTACTGAGAGCAGCCTCTGAGCTCTCTTACTGAGAGCAGCCTCTGCGCCACATGAGTTCTTTACTGAGAGCAGCTCTGAGCCACATGAGCTCTCCTTACTGAGAGCAGCAGCCTCTTACTGAGCAGCCTCTGAGCCACATGAGCTCTCTTACTGAGCAGCTCTGAGCCACATGAGTTCTTTACTGAGAGCAGCCTGAGCCACATGAGCTCTCCTTACTGAGAGCAGCCTCTGAACCACATGAGCTCTCTTACTGAGAGCAGCTCTGAGCCACATGAGTTCTTTACTGAGAGCAGCCCTGAGCCACATGAGAGCAGCCTCTGAGCCACATGAGCTCTCCTTACTGAGAGCAGCCTCTGAGCCACATGAGCTCTCTTACTGAGCAGCTCTGAGCCACATGAGTTCTTTACTGAGAGCAGCCCTAAGCCACATGAGCTCTCCTTACTGAGAGCAGCCTCTGAGCCACATGAGCTCTCTTACTGAGCAGCTCTGAGCCACATGAGTTCTTTACTGAGAGCAGCCCTAAGCCACATGAGCTCTCTTTACTGAGAGCAACCACATGAGCTCTCTTTACTGAGAGCAGCTGTGAACCACATGAGCTCTCTTTACTGAGAGCAGCTCTGAACCACATGAGCTCTCTTTACTGAGAGCAGCTCTGAACCACATGAGCTCTCTTTACTGAGAGCAGCCTCTGAACCACATGAGCTCTCTTTACTGAGAGCAGCCTCTGAACCACATGAGCTCTCTTTACTGAGAGCAGCCTCTGAACCACATGAGCTCTCTTTACTGAGAGCAGCTCTGAACCACATGAGCTCTCTTTCTTGCTCTGCTGTGAACAGCTCATGCAGAGGCACATTCTATCAGTGTCACTCAGCAGTCTCCTAAACACACCGCACTGAACCCATGGTTGAACAGAGCAGGAATTGTTCTAGACACCGGAGACATTGATTATCGTAATCATTTTTAATGTATTTTTTGGGCAGTTTCACTCATGCACAGTATCATGAGCAATTGTTTTAGTGACCGCTCGTAAGATGCAACTAGTACAGCAGGAAAATGACACTTCTCTAATTGATAATGTGCCATAAAACAGAGCACCGTGTCACTTGCGAGGAATACTGTCCCTTTTATTCCCCACGCGAATAGTCTTTTTCTTGTGATAGAAGTACAGTAGCTAGTATAGAGATAAAGCATTCTAAGAACTTGGCAGGGATTACTTTTTATGATATCTAAATAATCAAATAAAAGGCTTCTGCACACAATGTACCACTAAAGGTCAAACACAATCATAATTACTGTTCATAAATTCTCTTGTAAGACTTCCGCATACATATCACTTCATTATTAGGGAGTGGTTAACATGTAGAAAACAGAAAGTATTGATTAGAAGAAAAACCTCAAAATTCTTTTGAGGATGCAACATCAACAATGGATAATTGCAAAGCATACGACATGGTTTATTTAGATTTCCAGAAAGCTTTTGACAAAGTCCCGCATAAAAGATGAATTCTCAAACTGAACGCAGTAGGGATTCAAGGAAATGCATGCACATGGATTAGGGAGTGGTTAACATGTAGAAAACAGAAAGTACTGATTAGAGGAGAAAACTCGAAATGGAGCGAGGTAACCAGTGGAGTACCACAGGGATCAGTATTAGGTCCTCTGCTATTCCTAATCTACATTAATGATTTAGATTCTGGTATAGTAAGCAAACTTGTTAAATTTGCAGATGACACAAAAATAGGAGGAGTGGCAAACACTGTTGCAGCAGCAAAGGTCATTCAAAATGATCTAGACAGCATTCAGAACTGGGCAGACACATGGCAAATGACATTTAATAGAGAAAAGTGTAAAGTACTGCATGCAGGCTATAAAAATGTGCATTATAAATATCATATGGGAGATACTGAAATTGAAGAAGGAATCTATGAAAAAGACCTAAGAGTTTATGTTGACTCAGAAATGTCTTCATCTAACAATGTGGGGAAGCTATAAAAAAAGGCCAACAAGATGCTCGGATATATTGTGAGAAGTGTTGAATTTAAATCAAGGGAAATAATGTTAAAACTTTACAATGCATTAGTAAGACCTCACCTAGAATATTGTGTTCAGTTCTGGTCACCTCGTTACAAAAAGGATATTGCTGCTCTAGAAAGAGTGCAAAGAAGAGCAACCAAAATTATCCCGGGTTTAAAGGCATGTCGTATGCAGACAGGCTAAAAGAATTGAATCTATTCAGTCTTGAACAAAGAAGACTACACGGTGATCTGATTCAAACATTCAAAATCCTAAAAAGTATAGACAATGTCAACCCAGGGGACTTTTTGGACCTGAAAAAAGAAACAAGGACCAGGGGTCACAAATGGAGATTAGATAAAGGGGCATTCAGAACAGAAAATAGGAGGCACTTTTTTACACAGAGAATTGTGAGGGTATGGAACCAACTCCCCAGTATTGTTGTTGAAGCTGACACTCTGGGATCCTTCAAGAAGCTGCTTGATGAGATTCTGGGATCAATAAGCTACTAACAACCAAACGAGCAAGATGGGCTGAATGGCCTCCTATCGTTTGTAAACTTTCTTATGTTCTTATGTTCTTATAACATTTGCAGTTTAATCCCACTGTTTTATGAGGGATTGTAACAGAACAAGGAGCCCTGAACATGATTGTTTGTTTATTTTTAGAATGGGGTACCCCTCCGCCCCTGTGCAATTTATTATTTTGTATTTGTTTATTTGTTTATATTATTATTATTATTATTATTATTATTATTATTGAAAATAATATCAAATTCTAATTCAAATTGGCTTTATTGGCATGACAATAAAAATAATTGTGTTGCCAAAGCACATACAGTACATGGCATAACCGACTAAAATATATAGACAAAGAAAACATATACAGACATGCTCAAATTTATATAAATACCCAGTATCCCTCCTCCTCTATTTAAACAATGCCCATTCCTCCTGAAAATGAACCGAATTATCCCTATTTTATCATGTATAACATGCCTTTGGTATGTCATAGAACAAAGCAAAGAAGCATCGAAAAGAGATGAATTATTGGGTTATTCTACAAAGATATTCTAAAATGGCCTCGACACATTTGTTGGTACCAGCAAAAGATAATAAATAATTGGATTATAGTGATATTTCAAACTAATTCGTTTCTTTAATTAGTATCACACATGCCTCCAATCTTGTAATCCTCATTCAGCCTATTTAAATGGTGAGACAGTGTGGAAAAAAAGCGGTCAGCTGACAGCACACGCTCAGGACAGCGTGTGTTCTGTTTAGTATCATTGGTAGTGAGCTGGGCCTAAAAATAATTGGCCATTCCAAATTGGGACCAAATAATAAAAATAATTGGCAATGATTAAATTAAAAAAATAAAAGGAATCCCAGATATTAAACAGAATCTCTCTCTCTCCTTTTCCCTCTCCAGAGTGATGTTTCACAGTTTGTCCCTCAGGTTATGACAGGTTTCTATGTGTTTGTTTGTCTTCCCCAGCAGGATTGACAGCTTCTAGGTATTATTATTTTTGGGGAATTCCTGGGAAAAAATCAGAATGTGAAAGAAAATGTCCCTTATGTTTTTATATTTTTCAGTGTGAGAGTGAATCTCTGTCTCAACCTCTCCTGTCTCACAGTGACCATCCGCCACTTCTTCCTGGCCAGCCAGGTTTGCCTCTGTTGGCCTTTTTCAATGGCCAGGTTGTTTCACTGAGCCAACAGATTGGTCAGGATCTGCCTCTGCTTTGTGTTTCTGAAGTTACCAGGTATTCTGCCAGGGTGTAATTTCTATTTAGGGTCCGATAGCACTCTATTTTGTTTTGTGTTTTAGTGTTTGTATCCCAATGGTCCAGATATGAGTGTTTCAGGTGTTTTATAATTTGGTTGACACTAATTGAAATTGTTTTTGCAGTGCTGTCCTGAAGCTGACTGATGTCAGTGTTGCTCAGCTCATTGAGCTTCAGGACCAGTTGGCTGAGGGGACTCTTTTCTGGGCTGAGCTCTTGGTATTGCATGATGGAGTGAGTTTGGGTCACTAGTTTTTAGATGAATCCAGTATTTTAATGCTCTTTTTTGGATATTAATAATCAATGGATACAGGCCTAATTCAAAAATGCATGCATTGTTTCAAAAGTCATTTCATGATGTTTTTGCAGAAACATGCATGGAGGGGATTTTGTGGGGTGTTTGTCCCATTTTGTGTAGTCCTGGTTGGTGATTGGACCCCACACTTCACTGCCATAGAGGGCAATTGGCTGAATCACACTTTCAAAAATTTTGAGCTAAATTTTGATGGGGGGATTTATATTATAGAGCTTCCTCTTTATGGCATAAAACACCCTGCATGCTTCTCCTTTAGTGCATTCACTGCCAGGTTAAAGCTCCCTGATGCACTGATGGTCAGACCCAAAACATGTGTAAAAGCTGGTGTGCTCTAGGGGACTGGTGTTGCCAAAAGGATCTGAAGTGGTACTTATTTCCTGAGATCTGGAGTTCTTCTGAATATCATGACTCTGGTCTTGTTCATGTTTACTTCCAGGGCCTGGGTCTGACAGTACTGCTCTAGCAGTGACAGGCTCGGCTAAAGACCCTGCTCTGTGGGTGACAGCAGGACCAAGTCATAGAGCAGGAATTTTATTTCAGTGTCATGTAGAGAAAAGGGCTGTAGACTGCTCCAGCACTGATGGCCAGCTCAAAGGTATAGATGTTGTACAATGTTGGACTGCAGCCCTGTCTCACCCCACGCCCCTTTGTGAAGAATTATATTCTTTTGTTTTAATTTTTACACCACACTTATTTTCTGAGTACATCGATTTTATGATGTCGTGACTTTCCCCCCTACACCAAATTTGAAGAAATTTAAGAAATAGTCCTTTATGCCAAATTGAAACAAATGCCTTTTTAAGTTATAAAGCAGGTGAATATTTTTCCTTTATTAGTTTGATGGACGTTTTTATTTATTAGGGTGTGTAGGGTGTAAACATGATCAGAAGTGCATTTCTGTTTTTTGTAGAAATCCAATCTGACACTGTGTTCGGTAAGGAAGGCCAGTATCCGGGCAGTTAATGATAAATGCAGAACACCTTAAGATTACTGCTCACAAATGCCCCAGTAGTTTTTAGGGGTTAATTTGTCTCCACTTTTATATATAGGTGTTATAAGCCCTTGGTTCCAGGTCTCATGGAAATACCCAGCTCTCCGTACGAGATTGAGGAGTTGAGCAGGGCCTCCTTAATACAGGATTAAAAATGTTTTAGTTTTTCGCAAATGGCATTTTTTTGTTCTTTGTTTTGTATTTCTTTGTAAAGTTTTCAAAATGTTTTTTCCAAATGTTTCCGTTTTGGATGGCCGATTCTTCATTTTTGTTGAAATTAGGTTGTTCCAGGTTTCCCAAAAATGATTTTGGTTTATTGACTCCTCAATTTCACCGAGTTGTTTATTAATATGGTCTTGTTTTTTATTTCTTAGAGTGTGTTTGCATTGTTTAAGTGCCTCACAGTATCTGAGGCATAAATCTGGGCTGTCTGGATCTTGCCTGTCTGGATCTTTATGTTTTTGATTGGATAGCTGCCTTAGTTTTTTCCTTCTAGTTTTACAGTCTTCATCAAACCACTTTTCTTTTAATTTATTCTTCTGGTTGTATTTTCGATTTACTATTTTTAATTTAGATTTTTCTGCTGCTTTTCTAAATATGTTATTCAAATCTTTTACAGCCAGAGTTACTCCTGTTTTGTGTGTTGATAGGCTGTTTTGAAATGTGTGTATTAGGGTTTCTATTTCATTGGTGCCAATTGCTTCTTTGTATATTTCTGTGCTGTTTGGAGCCCATCTGTCAGGAATGGTTTAGATTGTACAGGGGCTTACAGGGCTGTGTCACTGTGTTGTTGATCTACTCTGTTCTTTTTATGAACACAGTGATTTGGCTGTGATTTGACAGGGGGTTTGTGGTCTGACAGTGAATGCATTAATAATTAGGGCTCTGGACTCTTGACCGAGGGTTTTCAATCCCAGGTGGGGGCACTGCTGCTGTACCCTTGAGCAAGGTACTTTACCTAGATTGCTCCACTTTGAAAAAAACCCAACTGTATAAATGGGTCCTTGTATGCCAAATAATGTGATATCTTGTAAATGGAAAAGGGCATCTGCTAAGAAATTAAAAAGCAGGTGAATATTTTTCCTTTCATGGCTATTTTGATTGTAGTCATGTTTATTTGGTTAGGGGGGTGTGTCCAAATACATGGCTGTTAACCTGTGTCTAATACAGTCAGGCTTTGTGTTTATCCTGAGTTGAAAATGGATAAGAGCAAAGCATTTCCCAGGGCCTATTTAGATCTCTGTGTGGAAAGTGTTAACAAATTCCTCATTGTAATAGGAGGATTCAGAAGGTGGGGTGTAGGCTGCACATAGATATATATCTTTGTTACACTATGCCCTTATTTATTCTGAGCCATGTGTGTGTTGGTCCTTGTTTGACTGGGCTGATGTAGTTTCATGGATGGCACTATGACTTCCCTGTAACCTGAGGGACAGTGAGTGATCAGTGGTGTACCACGCCTCTATTATTATTATTATTATTTATTTCTCTGCTATTCCTTATCCAATCTACAATAATACATTTCAAGTGTTACAATACAAGTAATACAATAAGAGCAAAAATACAATAAATTTGTTCGGTGACAAAACAATTCAAGGATACAGCAGATAATGTTGATAGTTACATCAGGATATGATTAAATAGTGATAGTTACATCAGGATATGATTAAATTGGGCATACACAGGTTAAACACTTGGCAGATTAGAGAAAAGTGTACAGGATTAAATGCAATAAAATGTTCATTATAAAATAAAGCATATTTAAATGAAGGGTGAAGAGTGAACCAGGATAAGGAGTTCTACAGGTGCTGTTTGAAGAGGTGAGTCTTAAGGAGGCGCCGAATGGTCAGGGACTAGGCACACATCTGGGGAAGGTATTCCAAAAAGGGTAACAAGGATGCTTGGAGGCATTGTGAGAAGGTTGAGCCATTTAAATGCAGGCAAGGGAAGGGGGGTGTAATGTTGGAAACTCAGTCTGGTCAATGCATTAGTAGGCTAGTACAAGAGTCTTGAACTGATGAATGATTGTGTTCAGTTCTGGTCACCTCGTTACAAAAGGATATTGGAGCTCTAGAAAATCGGCAAGCGTGCAAGAGAACACCAGGCAACCAGCAATTATCCCTGGAGCGGACGGGTGGCGGACGTCATGTCGGCCAGACAGGCTAAAAGAATTGAATCTATTACAGGCTTGAACCAAAGAAGAGCATAGTTGGTGATCTGATTCAAACATTCAAAAATCAAAAAGGTATAGACAATGTCAACCCAGGGGACCAGGGTGACTCTTTGACTTAAAAGGAAAAAAAGGAGATTCCAGAGGAACAGAAATGGAGATTAGATAAGGGGGCATTCAGAACAGAAAAAAAGGAGGTCACTTTTAGAGAGGTTGATTTGAGGGTCTGGAACCAACCAGGAGGAAATTGTTGACAGACAGGTAGGGATCCTTCAGGAGATGGTGGAGTTGAGGTGGGGAAGGAGAGGGATCAATAAGCATCATCAGCAAAAATGGTAAGAAACCATAGATGGGCTGAATGGCCCAGGAGCGGGTGTAAGAGAGAACAGGAGTTCTTAAGTTCTTAAATTGGGGACTCTTAGTCAAGACACTGTGTTGGTGGAGGTTGGCCAGTATCCTGGTAAGTGCGTTGGAGATACTGGAGGACACCTTCCCAGATTACTGCTCACACAGATCCCCGGTAGTTTTGATAGTAGAATAGAGTTTGTCTCCAGTTTTATATAGCAGAGAGTTATAAGAATTTGGTTCCAGGAGAGAGAGGCAGCTGCCTCTGTCTCCACACATAAGTGAGTTGGTGACAGACAGGAGGGCGGTTGAGGAGCAGAGCGGAAGCCAGATTGGAGAGGGTCAAAGAGAGTTTTAGTTTTTCGTAAGCAGCAGAGCTTTTTGTTCTTTGTTTTGTAGTTCTTTGTAAAGTTTTCAAAATGGTTTTCCAACAGGACCGTTTTCTGGATGGCCGATTCTTCATTTTTTTTGAATTTAGGTTGTTCCAGGTTTCCCAGAAAAGATTTTGGTTTAGAGGTTTGAGGAGGGAAGATGAAGGGGAGTTGTTTATTAAATGGTCTTGAATTTTATTTCCAAGGCACACGTGTGGGTTTGTGATTGTTTAGCAGGGAGCCTCAGGCCAGTATCTGAGGGGGCATAAAGGAGGGGAGAGGGTCTGGGGATCTTGCCTGTCTTTGGATCTTTAGGTTTTTGATTGAGAGAGCTGTTAGAGAGTTTTCCTTCTGAGTTTTAGAGAGAAGAAGGAAACCAAGTTTCTTTGAATTTAGGGAGGAGGTTGGGGAGGGTTTCCGGGAGGAGAAGGTAATTTTAGATTTTTAGTGGAGGCTTTTTACAATATTGTTATTCAAATTTTGCAGAGGAGAGTTACTCCTGTTTTGAGGAGTTGATACTGGGCAGTTTTTGAAATGTGTTTCTTTTCAGGTTTCTATTTCATTCTTGCCAATTGGAGCGCTTCTTTGAGAGCCTGGGATGGGGTTTGGAGGGGCCATCTGTAAGAATGGGACAGATTGAGTCGAGGGAGGAGGTGAGGAGGAGAAGAGGGTGGAGGTGTTGAGTCTACTCTGTTGTTTTTAAGGAACACAGGGATTTGGAGAGCTGTGAAAGGACACAGGGGTTTGAGGTATGACAGTGAGGTGACAGTGGGGGGGAGTAATAATTAGGGCTCTGGGAAGAGACAGAGAAAAGAGATGAAATAGTGATCAAGAGGTCCAGGGGTGACAGAGAGGTTGGAGGGGCAGCAGGCCCTTTAGAAGGTTGAGGTCCAGTTGAAACCCAACTTTATAAAATGGGTAATTGTGACGGAGAAAAGAATGTGATATCTTGTGAAGGAGGAGGGAGGAAAAGAGTGGCTGGGGTGGAAGAAATAAAAACAGGACAGTCGGGGTAGACAGAGAATTTGAGGACTGTCATGGCTATTCATCCAGAGTCATGTGGGGTGTGGTATAGGGGGTCTGTCCAAATGAGCAGGAGTTGACAGGGAGTTACCCTGTGTCAAAGGTATTGACAGAGAGTGAGGCTCTGTGGGGACAGAAAAGAGTAAGGAGAGGGAGACATTTCCCAGGGCCACCTGGACGATCTCTGTGAGACGAGGGTTACAGAACCCTCATTGGACAGGGGAGGATTCAGAAGGTTATCAGGGGACAGCCAGGTTTCACATAGATATATATCTTTGTGGGAGGCAAAATGCCCTTATATTTAAATCAGCCATGTTAGCAGAAGAGTCCTTGTTTGAGAGTGCACCAGAGTAGTTTCATGGATGGCAGAGAAATTAGGTTAGAGGGACAGGAGCAGATCGGAGGGAGGGCAGAGGACACCAGGACTCTAGGACAGAAAGGGATACGAAGACAGTTTAGCAGGACAAATAAGACAAATATATACATATAGCATAGGGTAGGGTATATACCTATATAGTAGGTAGCTTCTTCTAGAGCCCCGTTAGGTTCGGATCTAATGGGGCAGCACCTCCCCGGAGGCCTCCCCTAGTTTGACTCCCACAGCTTTTACTCCCGGTTCTTTGTTTTAGGCTCTTCTGTTTGCTCCCCGAAACCTGGTAGTGATTAAATGTTACACCTGCTTGGCAAAAGAACCAACTAAACTGTGTGGAAACCAATCAAATAGCAAAATCAACTGCTAATCAATTTAGCCACTCACCTGGTACTACTCACACACACTAACTCAGCCAATTCAAACACCACCTTACAATGTCACCAAATGTGTGTTTAAAATTTTGTAGAAGCAGGAACTTATCTATCTGCCTCTGTCCCTGGTTACCTGTAGACTGAACTAATTACTAGATGCACACCCTTAAATAACTCCCTTCACTTAGCAAGGAACTAGCTGCTAACTGCTCTGGAGACAATAGTTTTTGTTTAATGGGATCACAAACTACAGGAGCTGTGTGGAGACCAATTCAAATGCAAACTGCTCTATTCAAGTGTAAACCACCCTCCTGATACAATTTACAAATTACAAATTTAACAAAATGACTACGTGAAGTTTTTTTTTTTTATAAATATGATTATATATATATATATATATATATATATATATATATATATATATATATATATATGTGTGACCCTGAGCAAGTCACTTCACCTCCTTGTGCTCCGTCTTTCGGGTGAGACGTAATTGTAAGTGACTCTGCAGCTGATGCATAGTTCACACACCCTAGTCTCTGTAAGTCACCTTGGATAAAGGCATCTGCTAAATAAACAAATAATAAACAAATTATATATATATATATATATATATATATATATATATATATATATATATATATATATATATATATAGTGCCTTGCAAAAGTATTCAGACCCCTGACCAATTCTCTCATATTACTGAATTACAAATGGTACATTGAAATTTTGTTCTGTTTGATATTTTATTTTAAAACACTGAAACTCAAAATCAATTATTGTAAGGTGACATTGGTTTTATGTTGGGAAATATTTTTAAGAAAAATAAAAACTGAAATATCTTGCTTGCATAAGTATTCAACCCCACACATTAATATTTGGTAGAGCCACCTTTCGCTGCAATAACAGCTTTAAGTCTTTTGGGGTAAGTATGTACCAGCTTTGCACACAGTGTCGGAGTGATTTTGGCTCATTCTTCTTGGCAGATTTGCTCCAGGTTGTTCAGGTTGGTTGGACGATGCTTATGGACCACAATTTTCAAATAGTGCCACAGATTCTCAATGGGATTGAGATCAGGACTTTGACTGGGCCACTGTAGGACATTCACCTTTTGTTCTTGAGCCACTCCAATGTTGCTTTGGCCTTGTGCTTGGGATCATTGTCCTGCTGAAAGGTGAATTTCCTCCCAAGCTTCAGTTTTTAGCGGACTGAAGCAGGTTCTCTTGCAGTATTTCCCTGTATTTTGCTCCATCCATTCTTCCTTCAATTTTAACAAGATGCCCAGTCCCTGCTGATGAGAAGCATCCCCACAGCATGATGCTGCCACCACCATACTTCACTGTAGGGATGGTGTGTCTTGGGGCATGGGCAGTGTTAGGTTTGCGCCACACATAGCGCTTTGAGTTTTGGCCAAAAAGCTCTATCTTGGTCTCATCTGACCACAAAACCTTTTCCCACATCGCAGCTGGGTCACTCTCATGCTTTCTGGCAAACTCCAGACGTGCTTTCAGATGGTACTTTTTGAGTAACGGCTTCTTTCTTGCCACCCTCCCATACAGGCCAGTGTTATGCAGAGCTCTTGATATGGTTGACTGGTGCACCATTACTCCACCCCAGCCACTGAACTCTGTAGCTCCTTCAAAGTGATTGTTGGCCTCTCTGTGGCTTCTCTCACAAGTCTCCTTCTTGTTTGAGCGCTGAGTTTTGAGGGACGGCCTTTTCTTGGCAGTGCCTGGGTGGTGTGATGCAGCTTCCACTTCCTGATTATTGATCCAACTGTGCTCACTGGGATATCCAAACACTTGGATATTATTTTGTACCCTTTCCCTAATCTATGCATTTGTATTACTTTATCTCTAACTTCTGTAGAATGCTCTTTGGTCTTCATTTTCCTTCAGATTCACAGCCTGACCAATGATCCTTCAACAGTGGGGTTTTTATCCAGAAAATGTGACAGCAACTTTAATGGTTCACAGGTGGAGGCCAATGGTAAGGTAATTGTGTCCTCGTTAGGGCAATTTCTTTCATCGGTGTAAACTGGGAGCTTCCACAGCATAGGGGTTGAATACTTATGCAAGCAAGATATTTCAGTTTTTTATTTTTCTTAAAAATATTTCCCAACATAAAACCAATGTCACCTTACAATAATTGATTTTGAGTTTCAGTGTTTTAAAATAAAATATCAAACAGAACAAAATTTCAATGTACCATTTGTAATTCAGTAATATGAGAGAATTGGTCAGGGGTCTGAATACTTTTGCAAGGCACTGTATATATATATATATATATATATATATATATATATATATATATATATATATATATATATATATTATTTCCCAGTTTATTTATTAGTTTTAATTGTCATGTATATTTTCAATGTGAATACAGCTATGCAGATGTAGGTGTATACATAAAGGCAGTGCTGTACCCGGGTGCAGTGGAGCTTATTGTTATGATTCATTTATTTTGTTATTGTTTTACAGCGTGGATGGGAAGCCCCATCCGCATTACAAAACCTGTGCAGAATGTGGCCGAGGGATTAGCAGATAATTGGTAGCTAGTTAATCCCTCGGTCACTAATATAAAAGCCTGCAGTTCTCCCTGCTCAGGGTGGATGTTCAGAAGTGGAGAATGAGAGCAGAGAGAGAGAGAGAGCGAGAGAGAGAGGTGTGTGAAATAAAAAAGAAGTACGATCAGTGCGATCAGTGAAGGCTACAGCCCAGCCTGATCATAGTATTTTGTGTTTTGTTATTTTGTTTTATTTAAAACCTCTATTTTGCTCTGTGAGCAAGTGTTTTTGTTTGAATATTTTATTTATTTTTGTTTGTTAAAAATAAATGGCGCACACTGTGCCTTTGCACCTGCAGCACTGCCTGTGTTTTCCTTTCTTTGCACCTTTGCACCTGCTGTACTGCACTGCCTGTGTTTTTCCTTTCTTTGCACCTGCAGTACCTGCCTGACCTGTGTTTTCCTTTCTTTGCACCTGTTTTCCTTTCTTTGCACCTGCAGTACTGTCTGTGTTTTCCTTTCTTTGCACCCTGCAGTTCCTTTCTTTGCACCTGCAGTACTGTCTGTTTTCCTTTCTTTGCACCTTTGCACCTGCAGTACTGCCTGTGTTTTCCTTTCTTTGCACCTGCAGTACTGCCTGTGTTTTCCTTTCTTTGCACCTGCAGTACTGCCTGTGTTTTCCTTTCTTTGCACCTGCAGTACTGCCTGTATTTTTCTTCCTGCATTCTGGCCTGACGTCACCACTCGGTATCCTGTCACAGGGATTAATGGGAAAAACTAAACAATAACAATGACAAGACATGAGACAATCCTTATCTGGCACTGGTTGATATTTTCACATGCAAATGTGTTCAAGTAACGTGTGTTGACCCAGAAGACACTGCGAGGGTGAAATAACCAAGGAAGTAAAGCAGTAACCGATATTGTGAAAGGCAAGGCAAGCATACTGAGAATTTTCTGTAACCTAGTACCAGATGTCAGGTGTTAAAATGAAAATGTTTGATATAACGTGTTTCTTTCAGAACGGCACATTTCAGATAAGAACATAAGAACTTTTACAAACGAGAGGAGGCTATTCGACCCATTTTAGTTAATCTGGTTCCTAGTAGCTGATTGATCTCATAATTTTGGCAAGTTGGGTCTTAAAGGATCCAATTGTTTCTGCCTCAACAACATGACTATATAACCCATTCCATACCCTCACCACTCTCTGTGCAAATAACTGTCTCCTTCCCTCTATCCTAAGTCTATCTCCACTCAATGTCAATTGTGTCCTCTGGTCCTGGTTTATGTACTATGCTTAAGGTATTGGTTTGGGTTAACATTGTCAACCTCTTTTAAGATTTCAAAGACTTAAATCACATCCTCCCTGATTCTTTGTTCCAGACTAAATAGATTTAGTTCTTTCATCCTTTCTTTGTAGTTTAGTCCTGCAAGTCCTGGATTAGTCTGGTTGGTCTCTCTCCAGGGTCCCTTTGGTACTGTGGTGACCACGTGGTGACTTGCATGAAGTTTCATTGATAGTTGCTTTCCTCTCGGTGAAACGGTAAGGACTTGTTTTTCTTGCTGTGTTTAGGTGACAAGACTCCTTTTGGTCCTGACATCTAGAGGACCTCAGTTCCACAGCTAGCAGTGGTACAAAACAGGCTTGACAGCTATTTTGAAGACCCTTGTGCAACAGAACAGGTTGCCAGCACTCTGCAGAATGAAAGTGCGTGACAGGTAAGATTAATTAAATTGTTTTGTTTTGCAGTGTGAATTGTCAGTAATCAGCGCTTGTCTTATCTACAACCAGCGAGTCCTTGTTATCACTACTGGTTTAAAGTGCAAATGTACATAACATCTGACAATGAATAGTGAAATATCCCTTATTCTTTGTCCCCTGACAACTTTTTATCATAGGTTGATATTTTACAACTTTTTTTTAAATGTAAACCAAAGAAATGTAATAAATGAATATTGCCTTTTTTTAAAAAAAGTTAAATTAAAAAGTTAAATTCAGTTGTATAACTTTGTTCACAATTTTTGTACCTTTCTCAGCTGATAAACACACTGCACTCATAAAGCTCTCACGTGCTTTACTGTGCCACTAATGTGTTTCAGGCACCTTAGTTTTCTGTCGCATCATATAGTGACTTTAATGTGTCCTCATTGTTGCTATAGTGATGTTTAAGGACTCCTTGTGTCACAGGGTGCCACTAATAGTCTGCTTCTGGTAGCTTAAAAAAATCTATTAAGTTTACTTTAACCCTGTGGCAAAATGGTTAACAGTGTGCAGGTGCAGGTGATCAATGAACAGACAGACAATTATAATCCAGGTGCAAAGTTGTTTAATGATTTTTATGTCCAGTGCCTGACGGCAAAACAAACAGTAAACAATAATGATGTCAAATAATA